>JAOTOM010003120.1:0-136075 GCA_034440615.1 Ashinkailepas kermadecensis | reverse complement strand
GTCAGGGAAATGGTTCTGGAGCACCGAACATATCATCAGATGCCTTGACAAATCGCGTACGGCATCGGAAAACATACCGGAGCTCGAAGAAAATCTTGGTGAGATGGAAAAACATGGCGCCAGGAACTCGAAAAATCAGGCCGAGATTCGGAATTTAAAGAAAATTCAGAAGAGGTCCACAAAAATCGCGTTGAGCCCAGATAACTGGCGTTGGGTCCCCGGAACCACGCGCCTGGGCGCGATAAGTTGCGCTAAGACCCAGAAATACCGCACCGAAGACCCAAAATCGTACTGGGCCCCACAAATGTGCGTCAGAAGCCCCAAATAAACACAGCGGGACCCTAAGAACACAACGGGGACCGAAAATGTAACTGGCCCTCCAAAGCGCAGTCTCGCAAAAAGCGACAGGGCCCTAAAACATGCGTTGCAGCCCTAAATAAATATAGCGGGAACTCTAAAAAAAAACACACAAAAAAACACCAGAAGCTCTCAAGGCACACAGGGGACATGCGACCGCACAAGGGCCTGAAAAGAGGCTGGGGTCGCAATAAGCAACATGGTCCCAGAACGAACAAAAATACCGGGCACTAAATAAATACATTGAGATCATTGAAAGCGCCCCGACAACTAAGAAAAATCATCGGTGCACAAAGAAGCAACAAACCCTAAAACGAGCAGGGGTTTCGAAAATGCGTTGGGCCTCGAACAAAAATGGATTGGAGCCCTAAGACACATCCGTAGACGAAGAAATACGAAACGGGTCCAAAGAAGTGCACTCAGGCAGGGCCTCGGTTCGGTAGCCAACCTGAAAGCATGTTTAATCAAAGATATGAGGTGCATCAAAGCTCAGCGGGTATCCGCATTTCTTCATCATAAAATATGGGAAGTAGGGAACTAGTGATCGAATTTAATTAATCAAATTTTCGCAGTGAACGCCCATACAAAGCATTTCATCACGTCAGATAAGGCGCAAGTCTATCATGTGGCAGCAATTAGCAAAGTGTAGGAGGCCCAGCAGAATCCGTAGCGTCGCACGAAGTGTGGCGAATGCGCCGAATGCGCAAGATGAGTGTGCACATGCACTAACGCTGGTGTCGTGGCGACCGGGCACTATGAACTGGAATGTCTGAAATTGGTAAATTTTACATTTTAAAGTCAGCTGTGTAGGTGTAATTTCAGCAGTGCAAGATGACTTATCAAGGGATACCAAAAGAATACATTCGAACATGGTGGGGGAGCCAGGGTTGAAATCCGACGAATCAGAAACGATAGTGGTAGATTAGGCCCCTCGACCGGATAATTTAGTTGGTCACTAATTATTTTACATAAAAAGGTCCCCTTTGACAAAATAGTGGTCGAAATCGGAAGACTTTTTATTGAGTAGGTGGACCCCTCCAAATACGTTTGCCCCCTTCCCCTTGACGCAAATATAGGTACGCCACTGGTCCCCCAATAATTTTCAGGAACATACGCGCATGGAGCAAAGCCAACATTGAGGGTCAAATTCCCCCTCACAAGCATACAAAACAACACCGATGCCAGATATTAAATGAGAGAAATGAAGTTTTTAAATGTATTTTCTTCCTACAAAATTGTCTTCTGTGATTACAGCCTGTATGATTAGAGCTTCCCAGCTTCAATACCTTCTCAACGACATAATTTACAAAACGGTACAGCACATTGAAAACCGTGGGCGTGACTGCGTGGAATTTGAAGGTTTTGCATTATTTGTGCATTGTCATTGTTACATTGTTGCATTGTCATTGTTACATTGTTGCATTGCCATTGATGCATTGTTGTTCAATGCTTGTTCTTGCCGTGAATTTATTCGCGGAGGATTTATGACTTTAGCTTCTGTGCCAAGTGCCTTGCAGCCAGCACCAAATGTTATAAAAATAAATAAATTCCTAAGACGATCAGAAAACCAATTCAATCCACTTCTCGTTGTCACCTTCGCGAAATTGTCGTCCTAGGACTGAGCAATTATCGTTTAAGCTTGTTTATGAGATCAAGCTGGTGGGAATGACTAACAGTAGTTATGAACCTAGCGATATTCAGTTAAACTTGGTGGACATAGAAATGGGTTGATCAATGGGAGATATCTTTAAGATATGCTCAGCACCAGCCCCACCAGCCCGCTGTAATCTAGAGGTCAGCGGGAAGATTCTTCTCGTCGATAAAGCATAAAGATATTGGTTTGTTTTGGCACTGACGTATTTATGCACGTTTGCTTATTTATACCCTGGTATGACTCAGTTCTGAGCGAAAAAGAAAGATTCTTGGTATTGCGCTTTGCGTAAATGATGCACCATGCCAAGAACAAACAAGACATCAATATGAAGCCATGTTCCCCATTCTGGAACCATACTAAGAGCCTAAAAAATCAATAGGAGGCCCTAACACAGTGGAGGCCCCCTTTCGGGAGCAGGAGGCCCCCTATCAATATTGCCCCCCCTGGAAGAATTTCGTGGCGACGCCACTGCTTCCAGCTTATGAAACCAAAACTAACCTAACCAAACTAGTATTATTGCAGTTTAAGGTAACCACAAGACAAGCTTTGCACAAATTCTACTTCATAAAACATACAAAGGGGTTAGTTTTCGTTAAGTTAGGTTAGGTTAGGCTTTTGTTGTAAGCGATGCGTTTTTGGAAAAAATGGGCAATTAAAAAAAAATATTGAAGTATCCTTTGTTCAAAAACAGTTTAGGCTGGGTTAAGCTAGATTTGGTTAGGTTTTTTGCTTTTCAATTTTTTTTAAATAACAATTGTTTGCAAATTATCCATTTTTAACAGATAATTTGTATTGCATGGAAAGTTAGGCTAGGTTAAGTTATGTTATGTTACATATTTTTTCTTTGTTTTGAATGTTACTTTGTATGCTATATTATAAGAACTTTGTATGCTACTTGCTTACTTACAACTTTGTATGCTTTACTTTGTATGTTATTACCGCCTCCAGCGGCGGCCCCCCAAAAATATTTGGTGGATTTGATGGCGACAAAAATCACGATTCGAAACATAACAAGTGCTACTCTCCAATTTCTAGCTGAAATATGTATCAACTGCAATGAGGTTCAAACATGCTTTTTCAACACGGCGAAGCAAGCGTGTGAGGAACTTGTTTTATGAACCATATATGCAAATAATTTGAGACAGCTCACAGGTTCGTCGGCGACAGCTTCGGCATTTTTTCACCCCTGCTCAACCTGCCTGACGGACTACTCACCCGACCACGGAAGTGGTCGGGTGAGCACGTATCACGTTACGGGTTTTGACCATGGCGTCCGCAAAATTATCCACGCCGCGTGCGATCAACTCGGATTGGTACCGTTCTGGCAGAGTCTCCAGAAATGAGTTGAAATAAACCACATCGCTGTCACGGTCGGGCTATGCCTGTCGCACTAACTTTTTTAATCCGATCACAAATACCTCGAGGCTCATTGGGCTCGAAACGTAATCGCTTTAGTTGAGCGTGCGCGTCCAGCGCACATGGCCGTTCACAGTTCTCGTAGCTCCACGACAGCCAGGCCCCAAGTACACCGTTTTTGTTCTGCCGGGAGCGAATAATACGCGTCCAGTGCCACCCCGGACAAGCACAGGGGAAAGAAACGAGCCCTGATATCATCGGAATTCTGTAAATATAGTAATTGTCTAGATCAGCCACAGATCTGCCGAAAGAACCCTCTCCAGAAAATTTAGGTGCCGACATCGACAAACCCAAGGCCGGACACGAGACTGCACACTTTCCTTATACTCCATTATACTGACAAATAAAGTACGCATAACAAATTCGCCACACAATTTAGAAAACGGGCACAGCAAGCCATGAACAGCGCAGAACTTACCTTGACGAAGGAAGCTGGAAGATCCGATGAGCCAGACCAGTCCACCTCGGTCTAGCCTGCGTCCAGCGGTTGGTCGTCTCCAGCAGACACCCATAGCCTCGCGCCATCACGTCCCGGGCCGAACTGCGGCGCCACTGCCAAGGCGTCCTGAGGTCACCGCCGCATGGCCCCGGGCGCCCCACCGCAGAGGCAAACCCAGCAGGGGCATTCCAGCACGATTCAACAGGTGATGGGTGCAAATTAACACCCAACCATCTCGGATTCTCTTGAAAATTGGCACCCAGGGTAATCAGGTGCCCAGATTCCGAATCTGAAAGTCTTAGGTCTGTCGGAGCAGTGGGTTTTGAGTTATAGCCTCGGGTAATTTTTGAAAAGTTCGAATATAAGGTTTCTTTGGGACGCCATAACTCCCATAAAACTGAACGTAACCTAGTGAAATTATATATTGTTATAATCGTAAAATCCCAAGAATTGTTGTGGTGTAGCTCATTTTTGAAAATTTCAAAATTTTGTTCTTAAAAATTTTGTGGGCAAAAATTGGTTCAATTTTTTATGTGGCCAGTAAAAAAACGCTGTTTTATTGGGCCGAAAATATTGCCTATGGCATTACTAACTGGCATGCAAAAAATTGGAGATAGGTATTTTTTATAAATATTTTTACCCATTTTTTTTATTTCAGCCATGCCATGCAAATTTGTGCTTTTCACGCACTGCCGCCGCGCATAGCATATGTAGCACATACGTATGGCATCAAATTCAAATGCTTCAAGGTCCATTATCAATCCTTGTATTGGTACCAAGAGATACTCAGTATCAAATGTCAAAAACGCTTTAAAAAAAAGGGGTGGGACAGGAGGCTACTAAAACATTAAAAACACATGCATACAATACTCAAACATTCCCACGTACAGCTCTTTTCAGCGCCTCCTTCAGCTTAAACTTAAAAGCCAGTCGCATATTCTCGGCCCTAACTTCCTCGGGGAGACTGTTCCAAAGAACTGCAGCACGGTACATGAAAGAGCGTTGCGCAAAAGAAGTTTTCAGGCGTGGGCGCTCTACTGAAAACGGTGTTGATCGCGTAGATCGAGAGCTGACGTCACTTCTCAATGTCACAAGATCACGCAGGGTTTCAGGTGCTCCCGAGTGATGCACTGCAAGATGAACCAGTGAGCAATCCCTAATGTCGACAAAGCGTTGTAAGCTAGGCCAGCCTAACCGCTCAATAACATGCGATATATGACCATAGCGAGAGGTCCTAGTTATGATCCTAGCCGCCCTCATTATGACTTTTTGGATTCGCACGCGCTCGGTGTCACATGCAGCAGACCAGATTGAGCAACAGTACATTACATGGGGAAAACCAGTGCAAGCACTAACTTCGACAGCGTTTCTTCAGTAAGAGAACGTACATGCTTGGCTAGAGGAAAGATGATGCGGTTACATTTCTTAGCAATATCGCCAATTTGTTCACTCCATGTTAACGATTCGTCCATGGTCACACCCAGGTTTTTGATAGATGAGACACGTGAAATATCCGATCCAAGAACAGAGAGGCTGATGGTAGGCAGCCGCGCGATCATCTGGCGAGAACCAAAAATCACAAATTGCGTTTTAGATGGGTTGAGCTTGAGAAGATTTACACGGTACCACGAGCACATAGTTTCCAGGCACGATTCGAGACGGCGTTTGGCATACATTATGTCCTCCAATTTCGATGACAACATCGCCTGTGTGTCGTCAGCGTAAGCAACGACTTTAAAGACATCACCTATGTGTGAGAGAAGATCATTTGTGTACAACAAAAACAGAATTGGACCACACAAACTTCCTTGTGGAACACCACAGGATACGTTGCATACAAGTCTTCCGGGCCGAACTACCTGTCTGCGATTTGAAAGGTAAGATCTAAACCAAGAGCTGTCGATGCCGTACCACTCTAATTTGGTCAAGAGTCGGCTATGAGACACGCAATCGAAGGCACTAGACAAATCTACTGATGCGAGCAGACAAACGCGGCGCCTTTCGATGCAATTTGTGACATAAGCTACTACATCAGCAAGGGCAGTTTCAGTAGAGTGAAGTGGTCGATAGGCATGTTGCGAGTTGTTAAGAAGACAATTTCGGTGGAGATACGCAGTGAGCTGGTTGACTACTATCTTCTCGCACAGTTTTGACACGTTACTCAAGATCGAGATGGGCCTATAACACTTGGGATCGTCAGGGCAGCCTTTCTTGAAGATTGGTACGATTTCAGCCAACTTCCACAGTTCCGGAAAAGTACATGACGATAAACTAAAGTTGATTATGTGCAAAATATGTACACACACCGAAGGAAACGACATATTGAGCAATTTCAGGGACACATTGTCGTTACCACGAGCACTGGTAGGATTTAAATCACGCAGGGCATGAGAGAGTTCGGGAAGAGTGGCGGGCTTCAGCTTGAATGCTGAGCTAACAACGCGCGGAGGGCGAGGTTGATGCGCTGTATTTGGGCCTAAATCCCCTAAAGAATGCAAAGCAGCAGCCACGCGCTTGCCAGTTGAAGAAAAATGCCGGTTTTGGTCGTCAGCGAACAACTCCTTCTCCTGGTTGGAACGTGATGGTTCAGTTGATGGTGGAGTTGTCTTCTTCTGAAAGAGATGACGTCTAACGTGCGGCCAGACGTTGCCATTTTCTTCCAAAGTCCGATCGAAGAAACGGCTTTTGGCGACCACGAGCTCAGTGGAGGTCCGTTGATTTAGCTCATGGTAGAGTTGCCAATCCTCGTCACTCCCGGATCGGTCCGCTTGGCTGTGAGCCCAGTCACGTCGAACGGTCAGGGAGCTTTGCATTATCTATGCAAAGCTCGTTCTTACATTTCAAGACCCCTCCCCACCCAGTGGCGGCGGAAGGTAATTTTGGATGGGGGGCAAGCGATTCTCGGGGCAAGCGATTTGCCCCCCTGGGCCGGGGTCAAAGCCATGTCTCTGGCGGAGTACTGCCCCGGTAGCGATCAAAGGTCCGATCCTGGGGGGGAAGCGATATCCGAGGCCCGCCGGTACACATCGAATGTCCGATCCAGGGGGGGGGGGGGAAGCGATGGTTCCGCTAGTGCTCCCCTTGGCCCTGTGTCCCCTCCCAGAATTTGGGGGGGGGACTGCCCCCCTCCTCCGCCGCCCCTGTCCCCACCTTCCCCCTCCCCCTCCACGACCTCCTCCCGCATCTTGCGTCCGGGCTGAAGAACGCGAGGATCTGTGCTGTCTATGGCATCCCCTGGTGTGATGCTAAAATTCACCTGGTCATTTTTCATGTTTTATTTTAGTCCAATACCCATCGCTACATTCTAGGAAACAGAAAATACTGATAATTGACAAATTCGTTAGGCGTGTTTGTTGGAAAACTGCACATACATTACACTTACGGATACACCATGCACACTGAACACATCGAAGCTGGCGAGGCTGTGTCATGGGAAACTTCAGCGAGACTTCATGCGTTTAGTCAGCTCCGAGCCAGAGGCTCACTTTCGTTTTGCTCCCCGTTTTCTGCGGGATAACTTGACAAGCTGCCCCGCGCCCCCGTCAGTTTCGACACCAGCAGTGTCTCAGTGTCAACGGGCGTGAAGCTGTGCAGGCCAAGCGTGCCCTTGACCTGCACGGCTCGGGTGAAGCACTGCCTCAGCCGCGCGGCAGTTTCTTCGACTTCCGCCGTGGTCACGAACAGGAAAACCACTGTCGTCTGGAATTTTTCACTAAAAAATTCGAACATCCCGGCTGCATCAGTGATCTGGTGACTTGTGGGCCGGCGGAGACTCTCGAGAGCGGTCGCCCTCTTCACAGTGCCTCCCACGCCGTCACATGCCCCTTTGCCGTGTGACGTGGCAAAAAATTGCCAGTCACACTCCACTCCGAAAAAAATTTTGTAATGGCAGAGGTTTAAAAAGTTGAATCTGTTTTTGTATTGGGCTGATGAGCCGTCCGAAAAGTACCTGATCTTGGTCAGTGCTGGGACTTTTTCCTTGAGCCGTGGGATCAGAGCTTTTTGGAAGGCGTGGACACTGGTTGTGTTATGCTTTGGATGATCTGAGATGACGCAGTAGCTCTGGTGCCGCTGCTGTCCGTCCTCTCTCCAGTAGGCCACGAACGGTTGCACAGTACACTGTGGAGCGTCCCAATGGTGGCTTTGCACTTCGTCTCGAATGACGAACGTGTAGTTATCGCTGAAGTCCCCGACGACGACAGCCTCGACGACAACAACACGTGGTCAGATTCACGGAAATCCGGCGAGAACTGACCGATAACGAGAGGCGCCAGGGGGACTGGTAGCGCACCCCACTGATAAGGCACCAACCCCTATGAACCACGGGCCTTTGAACCAGGAATTTGCTAGAACAGCTATAATACACACCTGCGCCCCTACAACTTGTGGTAATCCATTCAAGCCAGCACAACCTAAGACCAGCCATAGACAGCACGGATTCTCGCGCCCTTCAGCCCGGCCGGGGCTGGGGTGACGCAGGACGCGGGAAGGGATTGTGGAGGGGGATGGGGGAGGGGTCTTGAAATAGTCAAAAGAGTTTTTCATAAGTAATGGAATTTGGAGCATCTAAATTTGACATGTCATATGTTTGTACTACTTACGATATTTGCGGCCGCAGGGCGTCAAAAGAGCAAATTTGCACTGCACGGCAGAAATAAAAAAATGGGGAAAAATATTTATAAAAATACCTATCTCCAATTTTTTGCATGTAAGTTAGTAATACCACAGGCAATATTATCAGCCCAAAAAACACATTTATTTTAACTGGCCACATATAAAAAAAAATGTGAACACATTTTTGGCCAAAATTTTACAAAACAAAATTTCGAAATTTTCAACAATGAGCTACACCACAACAATTCTTGTGATTTTACGACTCTAACGATATATCATTTTACTAGGTTACTTTCAGTTTTATGGGAGTTATGGCGTCCAAAAAAAACCTTGTATTCAAACTTTAAAAAAAACTGCCCGAGGCTATAACTCAACACCCACTGCTCCGATAAACCTAAGACTTTCAGATTCGGAATCTGGGCACCTGATTACCCTGGGTACCAATTTTCAAGAGAATCCGAGATGGTCGGGTGTTAATCACCTGTTGAATCGTGCTGGAATGCCCCAGGCTCAGCAGCACGCGCGCACAACACGTAACGCCCGCCGCGCCGTTGGCCCCGGCCGCCCCCGCGCCGCGGCAAATCCTCCATTCATGGCATGCTAACCTCTCGGTCAAAGTTCTGCCGTTGAACTGGAATTCACGGATCGGGTGGCCATGCCATGATCCACGCACCAAACTGCATAGCAATAGGATGCTGGTCCATAAAGCCACCCCATCAATAATTCGAACTGCAGTTCTAAAAAAGAAGTTCACTAGGTTCGGACCTTGTGACCTTGTGACCTGACGTTAGGTAACGCTGGGACAATGCATATATTGATATACGATCAAGTCAGCCTTAGCCAAAGTGTGCAATGTTTGGAGCTCATTTCATGGATAGGCCAATTCAGGTCAAATATGGTCTGACCACACGACATCAGGCCATCTCAGGACATTGACTGGCCTGTCAATGTCATGTGGCACTAATTACGCGGTGCCGAAACCGGGTTTAGATATGACTGCGAGGAACAGCAGCATTCTCAAAACATGGCATTGTGTAGAATAAACATGATAATTGTTGAAGTTCGTCGTATTTCACATACCTTAAATTAGAATGTTTGTAGCATGCTCGATCATTTTTTGCTTGAAAGCCCACCCCGAAGTTTTTTTCCACTCGAAATGGCAACTAACGCAGATGTTGACCTAGCCTCAAGTCAGGAACCTAAACCGCAATTAAAAATTTCTGGACGCCATAGTTGTTCCCCTCTAGTGAAAGTGAAATGTGAAACCCCTCTTGTCTGACGCCACCTGGTTGTCAAGTCAGGTTCCGCTCAAGTTGATGAGCGTTCTAGCAGTTGAAGGAAGACGCCCCCTGCTTGTGGCCTTACTCGTGACAACACTCATCCAGCGGTATCGGTTGGGTGAGTTAAAACTTTGTGTTGCGTTTTCGCCAAATGGCGCCCACCTCTCACACTCTTATTTTGTACACGGTGTTTTTTTTGCAGATGATGTGGAGCCTTCAAGGAGGCCAGTATCGGGCCACGGGCCCACCGAGTAAGAACACACTTGGCGGGAGCGTGCCAGGGAGGCGGGTGATCGGGCTCCGGTGCTCCCGAGGACAGCTGCCCTGCGGGCAGAACATGCTGCTCGAGGTCGTCCCGGCCGCCCGCGAGATGCCCGCCGGGCACCGCCGGCCGACCGCCCCGCTGCTTCCCATTGTACCTCTAGATGCCGGCGGCGTCTGGATGTACCCCTGTTGCGGCAGCAACGGCTACAGCTTGGACTTGCCGCCGGACGAGGTCGGCGAGGCGGTCGACTGATCTGTTGCGAGTCCACCACGAAGAAGTGGTAACCGGATCTGTGTCGGATCCGTGTCGAACTCATGTCGGATCCGTGTCGGACCCGTGTCGAACTTTTGTTGGACCCGTGGCGAACTCGTGTCGAACTTTTGTTGGACCTGTGCCTGATGAAGTGCCTGGTGCTGTGTCGGACCCGTGTCGAACTCATGTCGGATCCGTGTCGGGCCCGTGGCGAACTCGTGTCGGACCTGTGTCGAGTGAAGTGTGACTGGGTCTGCACGCAGGAATGCTGCTGTTGCTCTGATGGAATGCAGTGTTGTGCAGTGGCCTTGTATAAACATCGATTTCCGCCGGGGCCCGGGTATGTACGTGCCGTCCATTGCAAGCTGTGATAGACAAGGGAGGGGGCACTGAATGTCGCCGGCAGTCGATGGGGTTCGGCCAAGCCCAAGCAAATGCCGGACAAATATTGTCGCTCTCATCACATCAACTGACTGATCATGAGTGACACGTCGGGGTATTCCGAAGTACCGTGATGCATGTCAGTAAATACTATTTCTGCGTTATTTTCCTGACACATTTTGAAAGTCATAGGCGTTCCACGAAATGCACGAGCACGACAAGACATTTGACAGAATGCCTATTCGATACCGTTGCTGATCCCATCCGAGCCAATGGAGAGCCTGTGCCCCTGGAAAGAAACATGCAGTATAGAGCATAACGCCGAGTGAAGTTTTCAAATCCGCCCAAATCAGAATCCGTGCGAGCCCATCCAATTAACATCCATAGCCGTACCGGATACGGAGGCCCACCGTTAACCAATCAGCTTCCAAAATTCAAGATAACACAGCCTGATTGGCTACAGTAATGAGTAGCAACTAGACAATCAAAAATAATTTGACATCAATCCCCATTTATTGGATGTTGCCACACTACTGGAACAGCAGACGGTTGCATAGGTCAGTATTGGGAGCTGGTGCTCGTGGTATGCGGTAGCAATGATGTATGTGCAGAGCATTCGTTGCCACCGTATCACTACGGGCCCTCATTGAATTGCATTGTATTGCAGTACAGCGGAAGGCACAGTCCACGTTTACAAGTGGCTGTTACTTGCCCTCGTCAGTCACAGTTTCAAAAAGGTGAAGAGCAGTCCCAATGATATTGAATGCACAAATACAGCTTTAAGAAAATGCCAGGATGTCCATGCAAATGCGTCTCATTCCATAGCGGAGACGATCTGCACCCTCTCACGCTTGTTAAAATCGGTGCACATGCGATGGAGCACGTGGCCGATAACATGATCGTTGTAAATAGTGAAATCATGCACAAGGAAGTATAGATCAATTCAGTAAAAATACTGAGTGGCACAGGTGGGATCCATGTTGCTGTGTTCGAAAGGGTGGCTTGTGTTCACATAAATAGTGATCTGTCTGTGGACGACTTCTCCAGCTAGCTTACATTGCTGGATTGGTGTTGTCCCGGTGAAACCAAAGACGTGATTGTGTTATCTAAAATCGTTCATACCGTACTTTGGTTTGATGCTTCGGTATTACCAAGACCCTTGGGAGCGATGGGCGTTGCTGTCGCTGTTGGGTGTTGCTACTGCTGTTGGGTATTTGTTTTTGTTTGTTTCTGTTTCTGTTGCTGTGGTGTAGTCTGTGACGGATTTGCTTTCCGGTTTGGCGTTGAAGCTTCAGTGCATCAGTGCATCGAGTACTATCTGGGGACCAATTTTGAAGGAAATCTGAAGAGTCCCACCTCATGGACTCTGACCTTCGACCTTGAATATCTCAGATGTTTATGAACGCCCCTCTTAGCCTTTATGCTCATGATGATCAGTGCGTCGAGTACTACCCGTGTACCCATTTTGAAGAAAATCAGAGGAGTCCGATCTCGATGACCTTTGACCATTGACCCCGAATATCTCCGTAGTGTTTTGTAATTCGGCTTCGTGGTTGAGTTCCTGATAATCAGGGTGCCAAGCTCTACCAGTATGCTCGCTTCCACGATGTTCCACCGGTAAGAATAGAATATCAATCTAGCTTGACGTACATATTGATATTCGTTTCGTGCATATTATTGCTGCATATTCGCACGGGAAGAAGTCTTGACCGGAATAATCCAGCTGTTTATGAACGCCCCTCTTAGCTTTTATGCTCATGATGAGCAGTGCATCGAGTACTATCTGGGGCTCAATTGTGAAGGAAATTTGAAGAGTCCGACCGCATGGACTCTGACCTTTGACCTTGAATATCTGAGCTGCTTATGAACACCCCTCTTAGCTATTATTCTCGTGATCAGTGCATCGAGAACTACCTGTGGACCAATTGTGAAGGGAGTCTGAAGAGTCCGACCTCATGGACTCTGACCTTTGACCTTGAATATCTCAGCTGTTTATGAACACCCCTCTTAGCTTTTATGCTCACGATGATGAGTACATCGCGTGGTATCTGTGGACCAATTTTGGAGGTAATCTGAAGAGGCCGACCTCACGGAGTCTGACCTTTAACCCTGAATAGCTCAGCTGTTTTTTTATGGACGCCCCTCTTAGCCTTTAGCTCATGATGATCAGTGCATTGAGTACTATCTCGGGACCAATTTTGAAAGAAATCTGAAGAGTCCGACCACAATGACCACGACATTTGACCTTGCATATCTGAGCTGTTTATGAACGCCCCTCTTAGCTTGTATGCTCACGATGATCAGTGCATCGAGCACTATCCGTGGACCAATTTTGAATGGAATCTGGAACGCCGCCGCCGCCGGGGCCCGCCGGCGCTGAAGGCCGGTGCGGCAGTTGGGGCGGCGGCGGTGACGGCCGGAGCCCGGCCGTCCAGCGTGGGGAAGTCGTCGTCGTTGATGGAGACCACGGCCGGCCGCGAGACGAGGCGTTGCGCACCGTCTTCCCGGCGGCCACCGCCACACGCTGCGCCAGGTTACCGCCCCTGTCGACACGGGGGTGCGTCACGGCCACAGGGCACGGGGCACATGGCCGACACAGGGGTAGTTACGGGCACAGGACACATGGCCGACACAGGGGTACGTCCCGGGCACAGGGTACAGGAGTAAGTCACAGGCACGTCACGAGCGCAGGGTACATGGCCGACACAGAGGTAAGCCACGGGCACAAGGTTCATGGCCGGCACATGGGTACGTCACGGGCACAGGGTACAGGAGTAAGTCACGGGCACAGAGGCACGTCACGAGCGCAGGGTACATGGCATACACAGGGGTACATCACGAGCACAGGGCACAGTGCACATGGCCGACACAAAGGTAAATCACGCGTACAGGGTTCACGGCCGGTACAGGGGTACGTCACGGGCACAGAGCAGATGGCTGACAATGGGCCTCCCTAATAAAAATAAAGAGAGCTGACACAACAGCACGTCGATTGGGGATGGGGTGGGGTGAGGTCGATACAGGGGCACGTCAGGTTGCTAGGCCGACACAGGTATGTCAGACCAGGTCGAGACAGCGGTGCATCAGGAGACCTCACGTGCACACGCCAAAAGAAACATTGTCTCGCCGTCAAGAGCTGCAGAGCACGAGTGACTGCATTACTGCATTACTGGAGAGATGCATCACCCGCAAACCATGACACGACGGTCGCAGCATGACACTGACCTTGGCGGTGCTGAGCGCGAGCCGGCGACCTCGACTGACCTGCCGCTGAGCTCGGCGCCGCCGGCTCTTTCTCCAGCCAGGGTCGGGAACTCCTGCGTGCTGTTCGTGTTCACACTGGGCGGCGCGGGAGGCGTCGACGGCCGCGGCGGAGGGTCCGGCGCCGGCTCCCGTCTGGGGGGAGAGAAACCGGTCATCTCTCCCGGCTGAGGGTCGGGGGTCAGCTCCCGTCGGAGGTGAGAGAAGCCGGTCATCTCTCCCAACTGGTCAACTGGTCAGCTGCGATACTTCACATTCTGCAATGCTGTGGAGTCGTCTCCAGCAACGTGTTCTAAAAAAACGCGACGGAGTCAGAGCATATGGTGCTTTGATACGAGAAGTACAGGGGGAAGGTGGTGCGGTGAATGTTCAACAACAACTAATTGGTTTCCGTGGTCACCTCCAAGCTGATATATTTCGCAAATCACGTTATGGCTCTTCATGATCACAGCAGTCCCACAAAATAGAACACGTTTCGACCCTAAGATGACACATCACTAAATCTCTCTGTATGGTGAAATATAGAACGTGAGGCAGGGTTGAAAAACAGCCTTGTCCTGCATTTTTTCCATCCACATTATCCTCCCCAAGAAATCGTCCTTGCCTTTTCCTTGGATGGTGCTGTTTGAAACAACTATAAACCTATTGCTCTTCCACAGTAATACCAAAACGCACTGACAAGTGCAACAGGGTACTCGTGATGCCAGACACAGAAGGGAAACTATCATCACCAAATGAAATGGCAATGACATTTTCCACTCCAGCTCCCAGATCCCAAACATGAATTCAATCGTGCCGCGAATGCATCCATCCACCACCGTCGGGTACACCATCCTGCTCACTGCTGACCACGCTGGGTAACGGCACCGCCATGATATGGAATCAAATTCATGTCCGTGCATGTCCTGAAGCAGACGACGCAATCACACAGAGGGAGAGCGTATACAGACGCTCTTGCAGACCATGTAATTCGCCAGACCTAACCTGACCTGAGCGGCACGTGCAGCGGCACGTGTTTGACTGGATCAGATTGGATTGGGTTGGATCAGGACAATATGCCGTGTCCGTACCTGTCATGTCGGACTGGATCAGCCTGGATCAGGACACCATACCATGACCGTACTTGCCGCCGTAGGAGTGGACCAGGACACCATACCATGGCCGTACCTGCCGCCGTAGGACTAGATCAGGGCACCATACCATGACCGTGCCTGCCGCCGTAGGACTGGATCAGGGCACCATACCATGACCGTACATGCCGCCGTAGGACTAGATCAGGGCACCATACCATGACCGTGCCTGCCGCCGTAGGACTGGATCAGGGCACCATACCATGACCGTACCTGCCGCCGTATGACTGGACCAGGACACCATACCATGACCGTACCTGCCGCCGTAGGACTAGATCAGGGCACCATACCATGACCGTGCCTGCCGCCGTAGGACTGGATCAGGGCACCATACCATGACCGTACCTGCCGCCGTATGACTGGACCAGGACACCATACCATGACCGTACCTGCCGCCGTAGGACTAGATCAGGGCACCATACCATGACCGTGCCTGCCGCCGTAGGACTGGATCAGGGCACCATACCATGACCGTACCTGCCGCCGTAGGAGTGGACCAGGACACCATACCATGACCGTACCTGCCGCCGTATGATTGGACCAGGACACCATACCATGACCGTACCTGCCGCCGTAGGATTGGACCAGGACACCATACCATGACCGTACCTGCCGCCGTAGGACTGGACCATAACACAATACCGTGATCGTACCTGCCGCCGTAGTGTGGTCCGTACCTGCCGCCGTAGGACTGGACCAGGACACCATACTATGTCCGTACCTGCCGCCGTAGGACTGGACCATAACACCATACCGTGACTGTACCTGCCGTCGTAGTGAGGTCCGTACCTGCCGCCGTAGGACTGGACCAGGACACCATACTATGACTGTATCTGCCGCCGTAGGACTGGACCATAACACCATACCGTAACCGTACCTGCCGCCGTAGTGAGGTCCGTACCTGTCGCCGTATGACTGGACCAGGACACCATACCATGACCGCACCTGCCACCGTAGACGTCGCTCCGGTCGCGGCCGTTGCGGCGCCGCCTGCCGGCCGAATCGGAGCTGAAGTCGAGCGCTACGTGTGCTCCTGCCGCGGCTGGCACCGACTCTTGTTGTCAGAGTGCTCCGCCGCCTTGTGAGCTGTGGCACGGCAAATGTCGGCTCCGTTGGCTATGGCTTCACGGCAGCACGGGGTGGCGCTTGGTTTCGCTGGGTATGGGTTATGCCGCGGCGCGGTGGTGCGTTGCACTGAGATATACAGCAGCATGAGGCAGGTTTAACACCATTTACTTGGTCCCAGCCCACCAGTACACCACCTACTGGTACCCATCCCACCAGTGCACCACCTACCGGTGTCCAACTCACCTTGGATATCGATGTTAGTACGGAAAACGACGAACTTCTTCTCGCCGCATTCGCCCTGCTCGCAGAGGAAGTGCTCCGTGTGGAAGTGATGTGCCAGACTCTCGTAGTCGCTGCGGCCCAGTCGACGCGCGCGGTCACACGGGGTATCCCGCAATCACACCGGGCACGGCGGGAGGGAGGGAAGGTGAGGGGAGACTAGTGTTGAAGCCATTACCGGGGTCAAAGACGAAGTTAGTTATCTAGTGAATCATCTATTCAGAATTATGGCCTAGCGACGACAGGCCAGGTAGTGGTTGTGCCGGACAACAATAGGTGGCGCTGTGGAACGTCAGAATCGTATGTGGCGCGAATGGGACGAATACGGTTTTGTTCTGGAGTAGTCGATTTTGGGCGTTGGTCGTTGAGCTAACCTCGAGCGGTGATGGGTGAGGTACTGGCTAGTTGAAGTGTGACAGCAGCAGTGCAAGGTTAAGTTGGTATCGACTAGTGACCTTGTATGAGTTTGGATTCCAGATGAATCGCAATAGATCCAGTGGCGAGGTCTGATCAATACAGGTCACGTGAAGGGGCTATTTTGGATCGAACAGACAAAGTGATAGAAGAATCTGCAACACCATCATCATGTGCAGCCTGACAAGCCCACAGTGTGACGGTGTGTGCATGTCGTCAGTACAGGCTCCAGGCCCAGGGGTCTCCGTGAACGGAGCGCGTGTGGTGATGGGGTTAGAGCAGGGGTGTCAGCGTTTGGGGATGACATTGGTGGCTTATCACAGAGTAGCATGCCACATACTAGTGCCGATAGTCGCTAGTAAACCACACTTGAATATATATATATATATATATATATATATATATATATATATATATATATATATATATATATATATATATATATATATATATATATATAAATAACATATACATATACATATACATATATATAGTATACACCTACTAGGAAAAGAGGTTAGCGTAGATTGACAAAGATCGTCAATAGGTATTCCATGACAATGCAATGCAAACAAAAACCCGGCACTCTCTTTGTTCTTGCCAGAAGTGAACACTCATATGGGATATGGTGTGTGTGTGTGTGTGTGGCTGAGATGTCAAATGCTGTCCCCGGTCTCAGGAGAGGGCGATGTCGGAATCGCGAGCTCGGGTCCTCTCGCCTCCCGAGACTGCTCTTGGTGGACACACACCATCGGCACACCGACAGGCACTGCTTTGGTGTTGCTCTGCCTACTAAGCAGCCCTCCTGAACTTCCGACCGGGCGATTGCAAACCAATATGTAAGACACGGGGAACTCATCCTTTGCATCGCATTAAAGGTGACTCTAACAACCAAGCTAGAAGCACCATTTTGTTGAACTGCTCTCACCCGGCGCGAAACCTTGAGAACGCATAACTCGGTCACTCTTCAACGATCACCACGACCAACACAAAGGAAAGAGCAGACTACGTGCAGGTATGTCTAGCTTGACTAGACACAAAACACGTCACATCTCAATATGTCAAGACCTGAACAAACAGTTTCCAGATCAGGCCACCCAGTTCGATTCCCTAACATCTTGTGAAGGAACAGCAAACCAGGACAGATATTGTAATACAAAGAAAAGTGTCCACCAGGCAAAACCAAGTCTCCCCATGAGTGGCTTGGTACAGTCAGCCCAACTCCATTCACGACACTTGCAAACGAATCACTTGTGGCGGTCTGCCGGGCCTCGGCTGACAAAAAAGGCGAGTCTACGTTAAATCGGGTCATCGGATCAGGCCGGGTCGGGTCATCGGATCAGGCCGGGTCGGGTCATCGGATCAGGCCGGGTTGGGTCATCGGATCAGGCCGGGTCGGGTAAACAGGGTCGCTCACTCGTAGAAGAGCTGCTTGCCGGTCGTTTCACACAGGTGACAATATAAATGTTTGCGGCGCAGATGCATGAACAGCTCGTCGTTGTCCATGTACATGCTGGAAGCCGAACACCCGGTCAAAACACGTCTGCCCGAGTCCGCACACCCCACTCAAACGGTCTGCCAGATCTCGCACGCCCCGATCGAATGGTCTGTCAGAACCTGCACATCCTGGCCAAATGGTCTGTCAGACCCTGCATGCCAGGTCAAACGGTCTGCGGGAACCCGCACACCGGGTCAAAGGGCCTGCCAGAACCCGCACACCCCGGTGAAACGGTCTGCCGGAACACGCACACGCCGGTCAAGGCAAGCACTCAGTGATTACACGTCACTGACAAAACGGCAGTATAAATTATTCGTGAAATAGGGTGGAATATACCACTTTCTGAGCACTGAATGGACATCTTTTCCAAGGACGTATCGGCATCGTGCTTGTTGATGTGTGCCTATGAGGTCTCTTTGACACGTTCCTAAGAGTATTTCGCGTATAAATAGCATACTTGTGCTCACCATTAAGGATTGATTACACAAGCATCTCGTGACACGATTCCAAACACAGAGATTATCTATGACGTGGTGTGTTAAACAATGCGATCTGTTGATAACATGGCATTGCAATCGTTATCGCCAACATAGGTATCCATATATTAGGTATCTCCAAAATTAGACTAAAAACGTGCACTGATGTGTACACTGTTGGCTCAAATGGAACTTGAAGGGCAAACGATATTTTAATTGACACGCTTCCATGGCAGGTTTCTACATCCTACTGTACTAGTTTCGACATCTCACACCTAACGAAAAAACATTATTTTAACACTGCAAAACGGTCGAGCAAGTGCAAAGATTCGCATCAGCAACCGAGGAGCACGTGTAGGAGGTGCGCACACGGTTCATTTATCGTTTCTAACTGCATCCCGTTTACAAGCATCATGCTTATGCTCACCATAACAGACCCGGTATCGAGATAACGAACATCCCGTATCGCAATTGTAAGTCAAGGGATTTCATATGAGGTGCTATGTTATGTTAGTTAGTTATTTGGGCTTTAGGGCGCATCGACTTCATTGGTCATGTAGCGACCATGTGCTATGTTATACAATGCCAGTTTATAGCATAGGTGTTTGTATCGTTCATAGCGGTGTCCCCAACTTAGGTACCTCCCAAACACGCAAAGCAGGAACAGTGATATGTACACAATTGTCTCTAAACTGGGTATGCAGGACCTAACATATTTTCATAACATTAGTTGCATGGCGATTTCGACATCCTACTGTACTCGTTTCGACCTCTCACACCTAACGAGGTATCAGTATGTTAACACTGCGCACATGTCAACCGTACGACCCAGTCGCACACGAGTACTTGGCTGCACCAGCGAGTGCACAGCGAGGTCACGATGGCAACACAGTGATAAATTATTCGTGAAATAGGGCGGTATATACCACTTACTGAACGCTCAATCGACATCCCTCCCAAATAAGTATCGACATCGTGCCTTTCGGTGCGTGCCTGTGAGGTTGTCATGCCTCGTTTCTAATAGTATCCCGTTGATACGTATCATGCTTATGCTCACCATAACGGATCCGGGATTGTGATGATGAACAATTCCTAGTGAAATTCCAGGTGAAGGGATTACCTATGAAGTACTATGGTATGCAATAAACGTTTATAGTATAGATGTTTGTATCGTAATCGTTGATGTCGATATCCCCAAATTAGTTACCTCTCAAACCATGGAAAATGGGTAGTTATATGCATGCAATTGTCTCAAAACTGGGTTTCAAGGAGCAAAGTATTTTAAGCAGCATTATTTCCATGGCGATTTCGACATCCTCCCCTACTCGTTTCGACATCTCACACCTAACGACAAATCATTATTTTAACACTGTGGCAGCAGGTCAACTCCTGGGAGGTTGGTTGGTTGGTTATTGGTTTTACGACACGTCGACCGTTGAGCCATATAGCGTCGCCAATCTTTCACGCCGATTGGTCGCGGGCGAAGAGTAGTGACAGGTGAGACTCGAACCCACAATCTTTCGATTGTGAGACGAGCATCTTACCCCTAGACCAGTCGTGCCTTCACTCCTGGGAGGCGACAGCACAGTGTTGCGGCCGCGTCTCAGGAGGCCCGTGTGGCCAAGTCAAGCCGTGCCATGCTCCCGTCCCCAGACTCACCATAGCACAACAGCAGCACTATGGCGAACAAGGCCCACTGAGTGACTGGTGTACAAGAAAATATGCCAGTGAATGGCACCTTCACAGAATGATCCGGTTGCATTACCAAGAAAAAGAACGTCGGAGCTTACTTAGCACAAAAATGCCTGCCCAGTGACCACCGTGTGCATGTTTTCAACATTGTCATGTCACTTTTAGTTAATAAAACTAAACGTCCATAAATTTATATAACTGCCTTGTGTGGGCTATGGCCAACAGTTCTGATGAAGAACGGTGTAAATGCGTAACTGGACGACTGATGAAATAAAGGGGATACTAAAAGAAAAAAACTGGTTTCAGTCAAGCAACGAATAAAAAGAACACTGAAGGTACCACACAGCTTTTTTAAATTTGCCAAGTGTCACTGAAAGGAAATTAGAATACTGAAAGCATCCATAACAGACGTTCTCCTTCCTGTGTGGGTAAAAATATCCAGTATCTGACAAGCATAGATCTAAACACCTCACAATCCAAACAAGATCCCACTGACCCACGTGCCGCTATCGCCATCTACCGGCGCCGGATAGAAGTACCGTTTCTCGCAGAACTCGCAGAGCGGGTGACCGCGATGGAAGTCGTCCGGGTCGCCCTTCCGACGATGCAATGCCAGCGTATCTCGGGTGTACAGTTTGTGCTCCGAGGTGAACACCTGGCAACAGTGTCGCACACATGGTCGGACACGCATATAGCAAACAAAATCAAACTCCATGCATTGCTGTCAAATTGTCCGCATCATCAACATCGCCTCATCATGTCCTTAATCATTTATTGGGGGAAGATATACTTGTGGATCCACCAGAAGACATTAGCTACTGAATTCAAAGTGACAGTGATAGACAAGATACATTCTTTGACAAAACCATCTAGTTGATCTTGGATATTTATGCGGATATGTGCACGAGTGGGTACCTGCTAATGAAACACACTTAACAAGAACAAGACATAATGTCTAAAAACAGACACATTGGTCGATATGAGAGGAAGGACAAATCAGCAACAATATTTTGTAAATGTATTATAGCAATGAATTCCATGTAGTTGAAGCACTACATACATAACTTAATTGAAGGTACCGACTGTGCATTTTTCAGCTAAAATCTTTGTGAAAGAACAGTTGGATCATTGAACAAACAGGAACCATCGGTAAACTTGAGAACTTCACCATCTCAAATCCTGTGCTACCCTGTAACGCCAAAATGAGTCTCACAAAGTGGTTGACGAAGGGTGCACTTGGAGCTTGGATACTGTCAAAAATTGTCCGTGTCACATCAAACTTTTGGATCAGATCTGCCAATTCACCATTCAAACCTCACAGGAACTGGAAAAACATCCAGATCCTGTGAGAACAAAAATTCAGACGAAATCTGCAGGATCTGTGTGATGTTACTAGCATTAGCAGCAATTGTGGTGAACACGTTCATACAGCACACGCCATGTTGCTTTGAGCCATCAACGTCATGGTGCTTGATAATGGGGAGATGCAGGTATTTTCCAGTTCAAGTTTGGATGCATATGGTTGCAATATTTTTTAGCCCAGATAAATCAAAGGAACAAATTACTAGGCTACAATAAGCTGGTAACTATGCAAGAGCCAACATTACCAAGGTACGAAACCAGGGGTTCCGACCCCTACAACCGACCCAAGATCTCCAGCCATGGTGTCATGGTCTTCTATATGTAGTTTTGATGGTACCTTGCAAAGACACCACTTGCCCCTTTCATCCAGCATTGAAACACATATTCATCAATCCAGGTAAGACAGCATCAAGGTTTCCTTTGTCGGAAATGTCGTACTCGGGAGTATACCTGACCACATCCAATAACCTCCCAGTGAACATGCTGACAGCGGTCCTTGGCCAGCTAGGGAGTGGAATGTCTGCCAATGCTGACATGCAACCGACACCCAGCCGACATGTAGCCGACGTCAGGCTGATGTCGGGGTGCTAGGGGCCCGCTATCGGCTGGGGAGTGAAATGTCGGAAATCAGTCTGACGTCGGCTGGCCGCTATTGATATCCTTAATTGAACCAAACATATGTGACAAATTGTATTCAATGTTGTTTAAAGTTCAAATAATTATACAGATTGCAGACATAGGCTATATTGACATTGCTGACAGGGTTCAGGACTGTCCAATGTCCACACCAGGAACCTGTTGCTGCACCAATTGCTGTACCAGCCACACCTCTGGCCTCCCACCCTGCCCGAACAAGATCTTGTTGAAAGTGCCACACTGCAGTCTGGCTAATCATGAAAGGAATATTTATTGAATATGTTGTTTACATATGATAAGTTCTGAATAATAATTTCCAAGAATGAAGAATATTAGCAAGATCTTAAAGCATATTCTACACATATAATAAAACATCAGTAGATGTGATGCAATCAAGCATATGTACTTCAGTGCACTTTCTTATCCAGGGCAAGCAATGTCTTGAACACAAAAGCAATTTCTTACACAGACCAGTAATGTTTTAACTAAACCAGTAATGTTAATTTCTTACCAGACCAGTAATAAAATAAATGTATCGATTTAACATCAAAATCACACATTTCAATATGCAAATGGTGCATATGGAACCAGCATGCTAAGCACACACCAAGCATGTGGAGTTATCTAAAATGAGATGTAAATCCAATACAATCCATCCAACAAAAATGCAAGCATTTGTCCTGTTCAAACATTCATACCACATGTATGGTGCATAAACAACAAAGTTACACCATACTTATGGTGCATCAACATTGGTGGGTGTATTTGTGAATATTCCAATATTAGGTAGCCTTCTTTCTACTAATAAACAGGCGGAAACATACCTAACTACCTACCCACTTCTTTAATAATAATTGAACCTCTATATCATATCAACAAGAAAGCGGTGTTTGTTGTCTGAGCTGCGGCATAAACGTAACTGTTCTTCCCAACACATCCTGTTCGTGAGCCTGCCCTCTCTCCTGCCAGCATTTCTGCTGAACGTCACACACGAGGTGAGGTCAGCAATGACGTCACGGATTCTATCCAGTTTCTAGTACGACCCTTCTTATCGGGTATTGCCCTCACACTTCTTATATCAACAAAGCATCTTGTTACCATAGCTGACTTCCAGTCAGCTGTTGGTGACGTCACTCAATCTTACCGAGAAAGCCTCAAGCTTGGTGCACTGAATGAACCCAGGGGCGTCGCCAGGAATATATTTGTAGTCGCTGGGTCCGAACAATGCAGTCGCCGGGTCCAAACCGCCAACACGCATGACAGCTTTCAGTCCAACCCGCACGGGCGGACCGCACGTCCGCTCGCGGCCAGCTTTATTCTCACACTCCCCGCGGCCGGGGGTGGTAGTGGCGATGGCACTTTAGATGCAACACGAGGAATTTCTTGCTGAGGCGAGGGTGTGCAGGCGCTGTTTCACGGCCATCATTAGGGCTTTCTCTGGAAGGGATGGAGATTCAGATGCTCTATCAATAATTTTCCATCAGGGTTGGTGCCTCAGATGGTCTTCAGAACGTCAGGAATTCCATTCTGGTAGTGTTTGTGTATGTGGGGGGGGGGAGCAGTTGTTGAAAACACAATCTAGGGGCGCCACCAAGGATCAGTCTCGAAGGGTGCTGCTTCAAATGGAACCTCAGAGGCGCAACCAGGACTCGCTTCGCTTATAGGTTGTAGTTGTGGTGGTGCCAATTCAAAGGCGTCACCAGGGAATATTCGTGCCGAGATTGTGCTTTAGGTAGCATTTCCAATGCGTCCCCAGGAATCTATCTGTGGGATGTGATTGTTGAGTTGCCAGTTGAGGAGCTTCATCAGGTATTTGTCTTCATGATGAAGATGGTGTCATCACAGATGCCGCAATTAGGGTTCACAAAATAGCCCTCACGAAGTATATGGTCACCGTGCATAAAATACGGCAGAATGCTTCTGATGAAGTATTACCCCTCAGACATACCCATCCCCATGCCCACATGGATACTGAATGACCCCATCATACTCAGTGGTACTCTTTGAAGGTGGTATCACCACAGGCGACGTCATTAGCGGACACAAATGGCCCTGGTTCACTCGTTAGATGGTCATCACGAATTATCTAAGGCAGAATGTTTTTGATCAAGTATTGTTCCTCAGACGTGCCCACATGGATATTGAATGACACCCAACATACTTGGTGGTGCTCTTTGAAGATGGTATCATCACAGGCGACGTTATTAGTGGACACAACATGACCCCCACCCGGTAGGTATATGATCATCATGCCGCGATGGTCGAGGTCACATTGACCAAGGTCCAGCGCGCAGGTTGGATAGCGAGATGGAAAAAAACAGTTCCGTGCCGAGAATGGTCGGTGGGGTTAGGAACAAGTTGTGGCATATCGGAACATGTTACAGAGCACAGCACGGCATGGTACTGTAGGGCGGCGAGGTCGGGGGCGGGGTCGGTGTGGGGGGATGGATGGGGAGGGGTAGGAATTTTTTGGGGGTAGGTAGGGGTGGTGGTTTGGGGGGGGGAAGTGGTATTGAGGGGGGTGGGATATTAGGTAGTGGTTACGGGTGTGGTTCGGTCTTAGTGGTCGGTCCGAGTGGTCGGTCTGAGTGGTCGGTCTGAATGGTGGCACTGTTGTTATGTTTCGTCTTGGTCTACTGCGGTGCGCCTTTGACTTCGGAGCGACCTTGAGAAAGTAGTTTCCGCACGGCCGCCGGCCGGCGGCCATGTTTTACTACGCTCACGGGCGCCGGGCGGCTCCCCCGGCCCGCGCCGATCCCGCTTCCGGCGTGCCGCCGGCCCCCAACCGGGACGGCCCACAGCGAGCGGTGACCCGCGAGTCCTCGCTGTAGTAGATGCAGTCTGAGCGTGCCATACCATCTTGTCTTCGTCGTATTGTCATCTTGTCGGCGCCCCGTGACTCGTTATCCTAACACGAATTTATATTTAGCGAGGTCAAATCTCCTCTCTTCACCACTTCCATCGGTGAGTGAACCTGGCTTGGTCGTGGCGCCAGGGATAGAGGAACCGCATGATTGGAGAGACCTAGGAGGGGGGGGGTCATAAGAGTAATGGACGGACATTGGAGTTGGAAATGCGTCCGTCACCGGCCCTCGTCCAGCTTCGGGGCCCTCTTAAGTGTTAAAGTCCCCGCTTGTTTCCCTCCATGTCATCCATCCGCATGCTCCCACGGGTCGCCGGACTGGCAAATTGAGGGCCTAGGTAATTATCCTGGGTCAAATTTTTGGCAACGAGGGTTTCTGACAGCTATATGCGTACGCAGAGTTCCAACAGCTCACACTGGTCCTTAGCTACCCATAACTACGTCATGCATGCTCCCACGTAATCCATTCATTTCCATCTTCCATTCCGAACATTTGCTCTCTATTAAAAGAGTTGGCCCGATAATTTCCCTTCCAGTGGTGCATGCGCATTCAGCGAGTCTTACTTCCTCAGACCGTTGCTTAGGGCTTTCTAGCCCAAGGTTAAATGTGAATTACCCGTGCTAAGGCCCACAACTGTGACCGGCTGACGCGACACTGTTGGTTGGGAATGATACTATTTACCTTACTGCTTTCAAGGCTCGATGACACTGGGCTGCGATATTCCGTTAGTACTGATGGTCTTATGCTGGGCTTGAGTATTAATAGCCGACATACCTACGTTTTAAATGAGTCAAATGCCTTGCCAGGCCTTGCATTGCTCTAACTTGCAATCGGCGGGCACCCCCACAGGTGGTCCTGGGCCACAAATCGGTCGGGATGTCCCCCTATCGTCTTTCTAACCTATCGTGCCCGGGGTCATGGTCGGGAGACCCTCAAATCCCCTGCCTGTCCTATCCTTGGGGGCTTACGGAACGCCAAACTTCATCTCCCCTCTCTGTGCCGTAATCGAGAGGCCCAGGCCTGCTGGAATAGCTGAGACGGGAAAGGAATACCGACCTAGCCGTTTTTGGCTTTTACCTAACTGTGCGCACAGATTCATCCCGACCCAAAATTGTGTGCCGCTGCCTGCGAGCTTACCCACGGATCCCGTCGGATCTGACCACCCTCGGGATGCCCTTCCGCGCTCTGGGATCACCAGGCTGGAGGGTTTTTGCGGCCTAGAAATTCTCAAGTGAACCAGCTGCCCTGTGAATATCCAGTCTTTCCGGCACGCTTTCCCAGGGGTTCAACCAACAGTGTTTCGTCATTTTACCCGTCTTCTATCAGCCCTCCTCCATCTCCTCCGAAGAGAAGAGGGCGGAGGCTCACGTATGGGCCCATGGAAGTTATCGCCCGTGGAAGGGAGGCATGCAGGCCGTCTCCTCGCTAATTGCGTAAGTCGTCTCACGTTTTTCCGTCACAGACGGTAGTCAGATTCGTCCTGTCCTGTCTTTCCGGCTAGCTTTACATTAAGTAACGGACGAACCCGGAATTAATTCCCTGCTAAATCCCTCATTCGCACCTAGTACGTTTGGTCACTTAATGGTCAGTGGTTAATGGTTCGTTCCTCAACTACATCAACTTAAGTACTTCCGGACCTCCGAGTGTTTATCAGGCCCGCGGCATTCACGGGTAATACATGCGCTGATAAGTACAAAGCCTGAGGGCGAGTTTCCAGCGATTTCACGGTAACGTTATTTCCCATCGTGACTGCTTTGTGACATTTCCCCCTACAACAATTTACTTGTACGAGTTTGGTCTCCAGCATATCTCGGCGTGACATAAAACTCCCACAGCGGACCACAGGGTCCTCTATAATTAACTTGAGTCTCAAGTCCATTCATTCCCTTCTAAATGTTATCCCCGGTTCGATATGTAATCAGCTTCCTGGGTTCAGTTGTTCGGTACCATTACCCGCAGCATTTAAAGCAGGTGGAAGTCTCGTAGACACGTGGTGCGATAAATGCTTGGCCTGTGTAACACCCGCTATTTCAGTTTCGGTGTGGACATTTTCTCAGTGGCAACGGTTTAGTATAATCTAAACCGAAATTGTGCGTCTGAGTTATTCCACATTTTTCTACCGTTTACGTTTGCCAACTAGGAAACACGGCGTAAAAAACACTGTGCTGCTTACACACCCGTATTTATTCTAAGTTACTTCACATGTAGCATGAACGAATCTTGTGCGGTTACTCTTGTACGTTCAGTCAAGGGTGACATCAAGACCCTCATAAACCCGTCGGAACCAAACCCATTTTCTGGTGGAATATGATGCAAATTACAATGTCTTTGCAGGTAAACGCACTGAAATGGCAGATCTCTGATAAACAAATGTCCATGTCATGCGATACTCCCATTCACTACTGACTATTCGGGTTAACGATACAAGTCTGTTTCCCCCACCAGGGTTAATGAACCCTTGGCTTGGCGGCACCGACCGCTCGGCTGCCGGTGTGCTGTGGAACAGGTGTTGACGTTTGATTTGAGGGCGAGGGAGAGAGGGGGAGAGAGAGAGAGAGAGAGAGAGAGAGAGAGAGAGAGAGAGAGAGAGAGAGAGAGAGAGAGAGAGAGAGAGAGAGAGAGAGAGAGAGAGAGAGAGAGAGAGAGAGAAGAGAGAGAGAGAGAGAGAGAGAGAGAGAGAGAGAGAGAGAGAGAGAGAGAGAGAGAGAGAGAGAGAGAGAGAGAGAGAGAGAGAGAAGAGAGACAGAAAGAAAGAGCGAGAGAACAAGGGAGAGAAAGAGAGAAAGACGGAGAACAGAAGGGCAGAGGGACAGCGGGGAAAGAGGTATTCCCACCTTGTCCGTTTACTCATTTTATCCGCTGAGTAACGTGGGGTCCCAGCGGATCTACGTTACTTTCATTCTCTTATGGAAAGAAGGGGGTTTATTTGACTGCAGTGAGCCAGAAGAAATGCCCTCTTCACTAACGTCTTCCTGGAACCAGTGGTTCCTCAGTCACTTAAACTCTAATCAGTTATGTGTGTGTGTGGTTATGTATTCTTTTCCGTCCATTCAGAGTATAAGCATTCACGGATAGTAAAACATTCGTGTATCATCCATACCAACCTTAAACATCATGCATGTTTAAACGATATAACATTCAGGTATCCCCCCACCAACCCTGAAAACTATGCTCCATAAGAACCTTATTTGCCACAATTCGCTCCTCCATTTTTACCATTCCCGGGGCAGCTGGCTACCCATATCCCACCGCTGGCTGGGGCCATCACATATGCAAAACGACCGGTGACGGACGGGTCACATTTTTGGGCATGATGGTTCACGGGATACATTGCCACTCCTTGCTCCAGTTCACTCACATGCCGCGCTGTCAGCTTCGTTCTCGCTGTCTGGCAGGGGTGACCGTGTCGATCGAACGCGAGCGAAGTTCACCGCTTCCCCACAATCACTCCACTCAGCTCGCGAGCGACTCCCGAACGATTCCGTTGGATGTGCGAGCTTCTCGGCGATTTCGTCGAATGTTCCTCCTCCGTCGCAGCCGTGGGTGGTCCGCCTCCGGCGGCTGCCTCGGGTGGTGTCCGCCTCCGACGACTGCCTTGGGTGGTCTCTCTGCGACGACTCCTTGGGTGATGTGACGACTCTCCCGGGGTGGTCCGCCTCCGGCGGCTGCCTCGGGTGGTGTGTCCTCGACGACTGCCTTCGGTGATGTGTGCCGACTCCTCCGGGGTGGCCCTTATAAATGGCGCGGCCGGCCCCAGATATCAGACAACGCACGTCAGGCTCTTTGTGCCCCGTGGCCTGGCTGGTGGCTGATGGTGCCGGCTGGTGACGCTGGTGACTGGTGATTGGTGACTGGTGACTGGTGACTGCCGACTGCCGGCCGCTGATTGGCAGTTGGCAGTTGGCAGTTCCTGAGCGGTAGCTGTTTCCAGGTTACTGGGTCAGGCTGATACCCGTGGCTGGGCGGAAGTCACTGCTTGCATTCGCGGTAGCTCAAGTGACCGCTATTGACAGTGTGTGGGCGTATCGGCGACGAGTAGGCTTCGTGTTTGCGCTGGCTTTTCACAAATTTATCCGCACCTGCCACGGGTTTCCGGTCGCGGCGGCTGGATTTTCTCGTGTCGGGCCGCCGCATGGCGACTGCGTGAAACGCCGTGTTAAAAATGTAAGCCGTCTTACAGTACGGCATGGCTAACCGTTACACAACGGCCACATCATGTCAACCACATTCATAAACATCGCATTAGAAAAAGGAATTCCAAGAATTCAAAAATTACCTTCAAGTACAAATTTACCCAGCCATATCCCTTGGTGTTTCTAAATGCCCCTTTGAAATGCATGCTATTTATTTTTATTTTTCTGTGCAGGCAGTTCAGGTTACAAAAGCAATCATTTTTGGAATCTTGTTTTGCTTCCCTGGTATTCGACCAATCAAATTTTAGAATGACCTACGGTAAAAATAATATACGATATTTGGTTCCCTGGAATGCTGCTACCACAACACGAAGTGCTATCCCCAAATGTCCCCTAATCAGAGGCGGATTCAGGGGGTGGGGGAACAGTGGAGCATGCATCCCCTCCGCATGGAAAGGTGGCTCCCCTCCAGGAAGGCTCGAGTGCACCCGCCCACCTTCCGCTCCAGTGATTTTTTCAGCTAAAGGCTCACCTCTCGGAAGAAAATGTGGTCCCCAAGACGAAAAGGCTCCACTTCAGCATGCTTGAGTGCACCCCCTCGCCCATTCAACGATTTTCTGCCCAATGCGTCGTTCCGGGGACCTTCGCAGTGGTGGCCCTCCGATGAAATGGTACTACTCCAGACAAGTGCCCCCACCCACTGAAAATTTATGGATCCACCCCTGCTACAAATGTTCCAAGTTAATACATGCAGTAATGGTAAGCATCTTCATTTGCACGAATCATACAGTTTAACACAGTGGGGGCTGCTAATGTTTTCTACAAAATTGTGCTACCAAGGAGTTGCGTTATCAGGTATATCTGACACCCTCTATGGAGGACAAGAAGAGGAGTAAGAGGATAAAAAGTAGGAGGATACTTTTTTTTGCACCTCTTCCCCGATGTCCGCATTAACATTGCGTCTGACGCCTAACGAGGATCAATTGGCAGGAGAAAACATAACCAAGCGAAAACCCCAAGGGGAACTCTCGTTTGGTTTTCGCCTGCCCAGCTAATGCCACGAATGAAATACGTCAGCACGTACATGTCCGAGCGCAGCGCAGTTGCCAATAAGAATCCACATTTCTTCCGTCATTGAGCTCTACTGCTCTGATTAATATATTGATGCTATTACTACTGATCATGTGCGCTACAATTATGGCCGAATATCTTTCATCAAACTAAGAGGGATCCGTACCCCCACGACCCACCTGGAATATCCAGCCATGTCTAAAATGAACCCTTCACAGAGGCTGGGTTAAGCTCGGTGATCAGAGGGCTGAACCCCGTAATCCGCAGATGAGAAAAAATAATGTTCCAAAAGCATTGAATAACTATCCGATAACTGTCGTCGGTATTGCGCAATCTTCTTGTATCTACGAGTATATTCAGATACGTTGAATGGCTGGCAGACCATGAAGGAGACACAGCAACTTACGGCCGGCAGGCCGTATTGCTGTGTCTCCTCCAACATACATTGTGGTTAGCCTTGAAAATGGCTCGGTTGGAGTCGTCAGACGGTCCACGACTCCAACCGAGCCTTTTTTTTGGGGGGGGGGGGGCTCACAACAATATCTGTTGGAATAGTCACAGTAATATTGCATACAGGCCATTACCATTTCAGCATACTACAATGCCGCCATACATTCAGCAAGTTTTCCGAGAACTATATGTTCCAACACTGTGGAAAGCTAGGTAAATCGAATGTGCATGACCCATCCCTCAGTTACGGTGTCTAGCAAATCAATAGCATGGAAATAAAGCTTCCAAAATCTGCAATTCGCTTAATATTATCTAGACCTCTGCTTAATGCCGACAGTTCCTGAAATTTGCAGTTCTGTTCTGGGCTCGATGAGCCGTGCTGGACAATCGTCCCTTACCTGAAGGACAGCTTAACACGACCGACCGCCATCCCCACCACGGAACGCGGCCTCCTCCTAAGGCCGAACCGGCGCGAGGGGATTAGGCGCGCAGACAGGTGGGGAGGTTGAACGGCGATCCCTCTTTCGAGACATGTCAATGAGCACCCCTGCGGGGTCTGAGAGTTACACGCTTTTCAGCAGTACAAGAAAAAGCGGCAGACCGGCTTTGACAGTTAAAGGGTTAAATATTTTTGCGATTCGATATTTGGCGTGGTACCTATTCTATACATGCGATTTTTTGCGCGTCGGCACTTTGTGTGCTGGATGTGATGCGAAACAGACATTTAGAGAATGGATAGTTCGCTTTGAGATATTTTGCGCATTCCATATTTAATAATTTTAATAGTTTGCTTTCGAAATTTCTCCACTCAATATTTTTCAATTTGATAAGTTCCAAGATATCAACCCCGATATCAAATGGCAGGATTTAAAAAAGACGGTCCCATACAAGACACAAACACACTACCGTATCAAATGCAAGGAAACACGAAAGAAAGTCGTATGTGAGACACAAACAGCGCATCGGTTTATCATTATCGCCGTGTTGTCTTGACCTCCACAGGAAATTTGAATCCGTCGCCCATGCTTGAGTGTAGTTGCTGTGAGGGCTTTCCCCTGGATAACACGGGGAATCTAGCCAACCCCTCTCCCTCCCTCTGTTTTTAGAATCGAGCCCAAGTGTGAACGGCGCGTGATGACGCTAAAGTTTTGAATAGCTGAGATTATGTCAATTTGTATATACCAGCCCTGGCATTTTCAAGTGCCTGATATGTCACGCCACTGAGCATTTATTTGGTTTTCAAAAGCCTGCACCTCAGAATGGGGTCATGTTTTGTCGATGGGGACAATGGTGGTATTTCACATCTTGGAATGTTAGAACATGACAAAGCCCTATGGATCGCATAATATTGCGAGCTAAAATGTCATGGCTCGCATTTTATACTAATATGAAGTGACCTCAAAGTAACCTTGAAGTTAAGATCCGTCTCTTTCTCAGCTGGTAGTAAACATCGCTTCAATGCCTTCGGGATGCACTTCATACGGAGCATGCCTGTGAAGGAGCTGCTACTATGCCTAAAATAGACCGAGCGTCACCTTCGTAGCATTCGGCATGGTTAACCTGAAAAGTGCGCTCCCGCTGATCTTTGCACCCAAACCTTTTCTCTTGGAAGGGGAATTAGCTGATATAATCTACCACCGGGCGTGCTACCACGGCTTGTATACATTGTGTTTGGCTAACTAACACACTTTTGATGTTTTTTTTTGTATTTTACGTATCCATCTTCATAGTTCAAAATTTAACGGTAACTCAGATACTGCTCAAAAACACATTGTTCTGTTTGGCGTGATTTTTTTTGTCACTGTAGCCCTTTCGTGCGTGATTTTGTGTCATATGTGACCCGTCGAAGTTTGTAGAATCCTATGTATTGAATTGCACTGGTTCACCAACGCCACTTGGATTTTACCCTAGCACGCTTAGTTCAAAGGATCATGGAGTGGGTTTGACCTTCGTGAACTGCGTTACCCCAGAAGTCTCGTAATGCGAGGGCTAAGATCGGCCCCTACACTATCCAATTGGAAATTGATTGCTCCGCTCTCGTTGGTTATTTGGGTTTTATGGCACGTCGACTGCTGTGGTCATATTGCGCCTGCCTCTGTACTCAACGTTCATTGCATTTATATATGAGTAGTCTTACAAAATAATTTCATCTCCACACACTAAAATACCACGATTCCGAAATCCAGTCAGGTTTGGATTTAGGTGAGTATTGTAGTCCGGATCTTCTACCATCCCACAACTTCTTCAGTGCATTTACACCCATGTCCAGTCTTAATATGAAATTCGTCAAGACCTTTGCCGGGATACTCGCGTGTACTATTGGCCAATGAAAATAGGATTTACTGTGCATTGACGGCGGACGTTAGCTGCCGTCTCGTCATCAAGCAGCCATTGACGGCGGGCGTTAGCTGCCGTCTCGTCATCAAGCAGCCATTGACGGCGGGCGTCAGCTGCCGTCTCATCATCAAGCAGCCATTGACGGCGGGCGTTAGCTGCCGTCTCGTCATCAAGCAGCCATTGACGGCGGGCGTTAGCTGCCGTCTCATCATCAAGCAGCCATTGACGGCGGGCGTTAGCTGCCGTCTCATCATCAAGCAGCCATTGACGGCGGGCGTTAGCTGCCGTCTCATCATCAAGCAGCCATTGACGGCGGACGTTAGCTGCCGTCTCGTCATCAAGCAGCCATTGACGGCGGGCGTCAGCTGCCGTCTCATCATCAAGCAGCCATTGACGGCGGGCGTTAGCTGCCGTCTCGTCATCAAGCAGCCATTGACGGCGGGCGTTAGCTGCCGTCTCATCATCAAGCAGCCATTGACGGCGGGCGTTAGCTGCCGTCTCATCATCAAGCAGCCATTGCCGGCGGGCGTTAGCTGCCGTCTCGTCATCAAGCAGCCATTGACGGCGGGCGTTAGCTGCCGTCTCATCATCAAGCAGCCATTGACGGCGGGCGTTAGCTGCCGTCTCATCATCAAGCAGCCATTGACGGCGGGCGTTAGCTGCCGTCTCATCATCAAGCAGCCATTGACGGCGGACGTTAGCTGCCGTCTCGTCATCAAGCAGCCATTGACGGCGGGCGTCAGCTGCCGTCTCATCATCAAGCAGCCATTGACGGCGGGCGTTAGCTGCCGTCTCGTCATCAAGCAGCCATTGACGGCGGGCGTTAGCTGCCGTCTCATCATCAAGCAGCCATTGACGGCGGGCGTTAGCTGCCGTCTCATCATCAAGCAGCCATTGCCGGCGGGCGTTAGCTGCCGTCTCGTCATCAAGCAGCCATTGACGGCGGGCGTTAGCTGCCGTCTCATCATCAAGCAGCCATTGACGGCGGGCGTTAGCTGCCGTCTCATCATCAAGCAGCCATTGACGGCGGACGTTAGCTGCCGTCTCATCATCAAGCAGCCATTGACGGCGGACGTTAGCTGCCGTCTCGTCATCAAGCAGCCATTGACGGCGGGCGTCAGCTGCCGTCTCATCATCAAGCAGCCATTGCCGGCGGGCGTTAGCTGCCGTCTCGTCATCAAGCAGCCATTGACGGCGGGCGTTAGCTGCCGTCTCATCATCAAGCAGCCATTAATTTGATGGTGGCAGCCGCTGCCAGCGGCGAGGCCACGGTTCAGTCTTCACCAGACGAGATTGTTGGGGCTATATCATGTCAGTGAAGCTAGCAACAGCAACAGCAGGCGGTTCCAGCAGTCAGCTTCAGCAACAGGCAACTATGCCAACTAAATTGAAGCTATGAAGCAAATTGCTGTAGCTATGCATGATAAGTTATTGTAAAACAAGTCACATATGAATGCATGAGTATATACATTTACTCCAAGACTTGAATTTAGTTGCCATCGGCAATTGTTGCTGGAACTGTGTTATGCAACAGCAACAACGATTGCAACTAAATTCATGTCATGGAGTAAATTTGCATAGTCATGCATTCATCGGAGTCCTGTTTCTTCATACCATACAGGCACAGAAATATGTCACATAACATTTATTTTGTTGGCATAGTTGCTCGTTGCTGGACCTGTCTGCTATGTGTTTCTAACTGCACGGACATCAGCCTAGACAACGCACTCCGTCTACCGCAAGGACGTACCGGCTGACACAGTGGCGCATGGTGGAACATGCTGGCGGTACACCATGGTGTACCTGCGCACCAGGTAACACTATGCACATCACTGCAGGCGGTTGCAACCCGTGTGTGTTTCAGTAATCGGCCAGTAACATTGGGCTCGCTGTACTTGCCGCCTGGGCTTCCTCTCCCCCAGTAGAGCTTGAACTCTTCACGTTGGAGCTCCCTCCGCCGGTTTTACTTCTAGAGGATTTAGCTGCCATCACACATCCTGGGGCTGTCACACGACTAATGCTCGGAGAAGCCTCCTGGAGCTTTTCATACGTGCTGAATCATTATTTCTTTCAAATACAGATTCGCTCACGTATTTTATTTCACTCTTCCGGGTTCACGTCGGTCCAAGATCTGAGTATGTGCTCCCCGTAACTAGCTCAGCGTTATATATGGTCCGTTGACAACAATTTGCTAGAAAGCGATCACTTCCCGGTGTGTTTGGAATATCGAACGGGAGCTGTCATTGGCACGAGACCTCTGAGGTGGAACCTCCAAAAAGCTGACTGGAATGAATCCGGCCTCTCGGGTGGCTGCTGCGGCCACCGAAGCCGCCGCCCCAATTGCTGCCTCCACCGTGGCTGGAGACGAATCATGGGCGGATCGAGGAATGCTATGGGAGCACATTTCCTCGGAGGGACGCATTCGGCGTCCATTCATAGGACAAATCCGCTGAGCGGGGAGGAGCCTGAAGGGCACTTGAGCATACCTAAGGGAACTTTTCGTCTCAGAAGGGCACTTTTTCCTCTACAGGCCATCAGCCAACTCGGAGTATTGGGAAACATGTCCCCTTCCTAAGGAGTCGAGGGCCCCAGAGAAACCGTGTTCCCCAATTGCATTGAGCATGACGCCTATTAGGGGCGGATCCAGGAACTGTCATTGGGGTACTTTGCCTCTGGGGGGGGGGGGCATTTCTTCGGAGGGGCTCCTTTGGCTGGAAAATTCGTGCGGGGTGGGTGCACTCGAGCACACTAATGGGTCGCATCTTCTCTCAGTGGGACCACCTCTTGCTTAGAAAATACGGGTGCACTGAAGCACAGTGCATCTTTTCTTTTTCCTTACAGGAGCCAAATCTGGCTGAAAATTTAGAACAGGGTGCATTTTAACACACTGAAAAGGCCCCTTTTCTATCAGAGGTATACCTCTGGTTGAAAAATAGAGCAGGGTGCACTCCAGCACACTGAAAGGGTCCCTTCATTGCCTCTGGCTGAACAATTTGACGGGGGTGCACTTCCCGGAGGGACACCTTTTCCCGGCCGGAGGGGCGCAAATTTTAACGGAGGAAACTTGCCCTAGTGCCCCCCACTCTGTTCCCGCCCCTGACGCCTATGAATGTACACACACTGGGTAAACCCGGGGAAGGAGACGATCGTCCCTTTTGATGATTTCGTTTGGTTGCGTGCCTGGCCCGCTGACCTGACATCATGTAGGCGCCTCCCAGTTTTATCCCCACATTCCTTAGCGCAATCCCAGATCCGTCGTTGAGTAGAATTCCGTTACTCCCTCCATACTTCGCTCGCCCCATACCATTTTTTCTTCATATGTGCTGTGGGGCTGTGCAAGATTATCTTTGAAAATAAATGTACAATATTCATAAGCAAGTAATCCCAAGTAAGTTACATTCCTGTATAACAAAGGGTTGTCTGTCAAATAATGAATAGTTTTTTCTCAAAAACGTTTCATTTTGGCTCTTGGCTTCCCCAAATAGTAATGTCACGGATAATAATAGACGGATAGGGAACTCCCCGGAATCGGCGACCAAGGACGGCCACATGGCGGTGGGAGGCCGAAGCTAATCCTGGCTAGGATGTTGTTTGATTCCGGCGGCACATTCCCGCGTTGGAAAGTAACGCGTCGTTTAGTTTCAGCCAATTTCCGCTTTTTGGAGAAGCCGAGGAACCGTCATCCTGCTGCATAAAGCCCAGTGGCGGTAAGAAATTAATTAAAAACATATATTCCTCCATGTCTTTGTTTTAAGAATAGGGGGCTCGTTTTTCGGTATTCCAGGGAGGGTTGATCGACAGGGAGGAGTTGGGAGTTGGGAGGAGTTTGTAATTGTTGAGTGTGTTATGCAATGGCAAGTGAGTCTCTTATTAAGTCTAAACGCTTTATAACTTTATATAGGGTGTACCTAGCATTGGATTCAGCACCTTCCTTCGGGATGTGATAATGATGAGATTTTCTATGGTAGCACATCGGGTATGATGGGAGGAGTTTGTAATTGTTGAGTGTATTATGCAATAGCAAGTGAGTCTCTTATTAAGTCTGAACGCTTTATGAATTTGTGTGGGGTGTGCCTAGCAGTGGATTCGGCACCTTCCTTCGAGATGTGATGCTGATGAGATTGTCTATGGTGGCACGATGGGTGTGATGGGAGGAGCTTGTGATTGTTGAGGGTGTTATGCGGTAGCAAGTGAGTGGTGCTAGATGGCTGGGATATTGTAGGAAAGTTCCTTTATCGGCTAGTGATATAGTCTAATGGACTTCGCGTTTCGATATCCCCAGTAGTGAAAGCACCAACGTCCTTACAGCTGCCTGTATTTTGCACTGCAGCACTCGTACGATCACACGAGACAGACAGACGTAGCATAGAACTTTCTTCTATGAAGGAAAACCGTGACAATGCCTTTTCTACGAATTTAGAGGGCGAAATTAGTTCGAAAGTCAGCGGGCGCCGGACCGTTTCAGCTGCGATACGCTCGCCGTGAGAATCGTGGCCTGACTGACCGGCCGCCAGACGTGGGGCCCCTCACGGGCACAAACCCCCGGCTTCGTATTGGTCGAGGAGGCAAACTCCCATTTACGTCACATCCCTGTTCTGGAATGATCGACGGGGGAAGTTGGCCTGCATATAGTGACGGTAGCGATGTTACATTTGCGGTATACTTTTACAATCGGCAGGCTTACGGGAATATTTCAATTACAGTTACGGGATAGCCAAAAGTATGATTTTATATGAACTCTGTTACAACACAACTGAGGTCCGAACAGATCGGATCAATCCATAGATTAATCCTGAGCTACCACTCAGACAAATCACGGCCTTCTACAATCAAATACGAATCAACAAACACTTATAATATGACAACAATTTTATATAAGTTCCGATTACACACGGTTCTACTTGGGTTAGTCTAGGAGGTTTTAAGGGTTATCCACTCTCTGATCCATGGTAATAACTAAACAAAGTTCCTATTAACTAAACACAAATACTATTTTCCGCAAACATTTTTGTTGGCGATCACAGTCGCGCGCACACCGCTGAAAGTTCAGTCCGGTTCGGGAAGGGGAGTATCTGAGCATGGCCGACCTTGCCATCTGCAGATCTTATGCCGCCCGGGGTGCGACACTCGACGCGGCCGCGTTCATTGGACGGCCCTGCGGTAGTTACCGCATGTCCTCATCGGACTGAGTCACTGGTCAGAGACACAACCCTGCCAACTGCGACGTCTCTCCATACACTTATGGAAGATCATGTCGCGTTCCATGATGTCCAGCTGCGAGAGCGGACGGTGTTTCATCCATATCATCGCGGTAGCTTCCGGCCTACCACGCGCTAGCTCGGTTGAGTCATCCATATGACCGCCCACTGCACCGGCAGTGGCGGTGCTCGCGTTTCAGGGACGGCGCTGGGCAGCACCGCTCCGTGGTGGCGCTCGTCAGCACCGCTCCATGGAGGCGCTGGTTCAGCACCCGCAGCGGCGGCGCTCGCTGGCGCCGAGCCAACGGACCAGTCGTCGAACTGGCCGGGCATAACGGCCGCTGGTGGGTCGTGTTGCAGGTACATCCTGTGTACCGCTGCAGGAGGTGGCCGCAGGTGGCCCACCTGCGGTGTCCTGTGGCAGCCGGCGTGACCGTCTCGTCACGTCCGGTCGTCAGCTCAGGTCCGTGCTGTCAGCTGCGGTGTCGGCGTGAGGCGGCACACGGTCGGGTCCTGCGGGAACTGGCGTGACGGACTCGTCACGCCCGAGTGTCAAGTCGTGCTGATGCTGGCCCGGGGCCAGAACGGATGATGATGATGTCTTCACCGAGCGGGAGGGGTTGGAGGGTTGAAGGTTGCGGTGTGGGATTGACAGGAACAGAACTCTGTTTGCGGCGCATCATACAATACATGATAACACCTGTTGCGGCAACGAACATCAGTACCACTGGGGTGATCAAGGCTGAATGTCCTAACACAGTATGATAGCGGAGGTCATGTGTTGTCTGCAGTTGATAACTGAGGCGGGAGATTGGGATGTCGAGGTCAGGTAACATCGACAGGGCTGCTGTCTCGGAGTTGCTGTCAAGGCTAGGTAGCTGGGTTCGGATTGTCTGCTCGGTCAGCTCGACTAGCTGGGCAAGCTGTGAGCGCAAGAATTTCACATGGTTGATATCCAGAAGGGATGATTTTGAGCTGGCCGTGGGGATTCGAAAATACTTGGAAAGGATTGAACATCCATTTCTCAGGTGCACCAACTGTGCAGGGGTGGTTGTGGTGAACTCTGAAGTGCCGTTGGCACAAACCATTTGAATGTTCATCGTTGAACCTGAAGTGATCAGCCAAAGGTTTCGTTCGACTTCCAATGCTGTCGGGGTACTTTTGAAGGACACGAGTGCCTTGCACTGTGTACTAATTTCGTCGATCTCACGCAGATACAGTGATTTCACACAGGACGCGGTCGTCGCTGTGAATTGTTCGGCCCGGTGGAAATGACAGAAAGTTAACTTTTGTTGCAGGCATATGCGGATATCTTCAGATATCTCCATGAAGCGGGTGTTGTCCTGGCTGATGGCAAAGAACTTCACGTTTCCTGTTTCAAATTTCGTTTCCAAAGACGAATTTCGGTCAGGCAGTTTCGTATTGAAGATTTCAAACACGTTGAAGCGGTCCGGAATGTTGACGATGGGGATGGGTAGAGTCATGTAGGATTTGGAGTCCACGACGGTCAGTGAGGTATGAATGATCCGGTAATACTCCTCGAGTTCGTCGGTCCGGTTTGGTAGGGCATTGTTGATGCTCGAAAATACTTTGAGTAGTTGAGCTGGTTTTACCAGTGATTGGGACAGGATACCATGAGTCAGAAGGCTGAGTTGCGTCTGCAATTCCGAAAGTTGATTGCTAGTTTGCTGAATGATGGCTCTAGCGTTTTCAGTCACTTTAGTGATTTGGGTTTGGAGTGAAATGTAGATTTCAAGATATTGCAGTTTGGTACGTTCCATAATTGAGACCTGGTAAGTCAGATTGTTCACCAACCGACTGATCTGGTTGATCGCCTCGCGATTCGCTTGCACTTGCGCGTTGGTATGATTCATGATCGATATATTTTCTCCGAGAATGTGAACTATGCTGTCTTTATCGTTTTCCAAGGTATCAATTCGGCTGAGGATGGCTTCGAGGTCAGCGTCGGTAGCTGTACCGAAGAGAAAGGACAAGGCATTTCCAACCGAAGGGCAGGACGGATCGCTTCTGTCTATAATAGTTCGGGTTGATCGAGTTGGCTGCCCGGACCGTATTATCTAAATTTGTCCTAAGTGTTTTCAAGCTTTCGGTCAGCTGGGATTTCACGTTGTCGGAATACGGAAATTGCGGATGATCAGTGAGATATAATCCTATGCGTTTTTCGAACACATGTAGCGTGTGGTTCAGGTCGCTCAGCGTTGTAGGCACATCACACACACGAAGAGGCACATGCACTTTCCAGATCTCATGGGTTGAGTACAGTACACCACGAGGCAAGAACAGAGTTCCGTAGGTAGTTTTGAGTATAAGGAATAATAGGATGGGAATGATTTCGACCACCGACATTCTGTAAAATCAAAGACCTGTGTCACACTAGACATCAGGGTAGGTGACGTCACAACGTCACATCAACATCATTACGCCCATATGGGGTTCCATCACAAGGTGCTGCACACACCACGTCCATTACATCGGCAATCAGGCAGGTAGATGGCGTTACTCCGACACCGTTTGTGGCGTTACTGCGTCAACAATACAGTTGCACATGTTCACATGCAGCGACTGACTGGCACACTTCGACGACATATCTACTAGAGCCGTTACTTAAGTATAGACTGGAACATCATCATTTGTAATTTGAACTGCTTCAATATTGAATCATTTTGCATCTCCACAAGGCTTGCGAAGGCGTGAACTTTATTAGGCGTGACGTCGACTCGGTCGATATCAGCTTCGTAATCAGTGGAAGTAGCGGAGTCATCGTGAATTTGAAGTTTGCATGGAGGACGATCCTCGTCAGATGATTCCACCAAAAGTAGTTTTTCAGGGACTGGCCTCACTGGGCTTTCAGTCGAGTCCTGCAAGCGTTTTGCTAATTCTGAAAGCGGAATTTCATCTTCCGATTCGCTAATTGGAGGTTTCGAGCGTTTCGCCAAGTGCCATTGTGAAGTTTCAGGGTCTGAATCACTGGACACAGGTAAGGGTCGTTTTAAGCGCTCTGCTAATTCTGAAAGGGGTAAATTGTCTTCTGAATCGCTCGAAGAGGGGAGTGGTCTTTTGTTTCGTTCCACTGGTTCCGAAAATGGGGCGTCGTCTAACTCACTAGTCGACGGCAACGGCCTTTTGTTTTTCTGAACTGGTTCAGACAGAGGAATGTCTGTCTCAGTATCACTCGATACCGGTGGGGGCTCAGCTACATCTGCTGACGGGGTGAGAGGTGATCTCTTTGGCAGGTCAGACTCGACCGGCAGTGGTTGCACCGAGCCAGGCACGAGCTCTGTCAACTCAGCGGTTTCATCATCCTTTGTTCTCTGTGGGCTACATACGTCCATGGGCCAATCCTCACAGGGACTGTAATCAGGGCCGGCCTCGGCCCGTTTGGATGACCTAAAAGGCTGCACTCGTTCAGGGACAGCACCATCTACCTTTGACGTTTTCTCTAAATACTTCTGGTTCACTGGTTCGTCTTGGTCCTTGGTGGGTTCCCATGCTGTTTTCTGATCGGCTAGCCGTAGTTTCTGTGCATGTACCAACTGGGTCTTACCGGAGGTCTGATTTCTGATCACATAGTTCACTGGGCTCGTTTGTTTGACAATCCGAAAGTATGGTTTCCACGGCAATGAGAACTTTGACGACGTGCCAGGTTGTACCGTTGTGTCATAATAATACACGGATCTCCAATTTTGAAATTTCGCGGCTTGGCGTTGCGGTCTGCGTACTCACGGTTCCGATCATGACTCTCCACAATGTGAGTCTTTACATGGCTGTACGCTTCATGTAAATTAGACAGCATTTTTGGGACATAGTCTTCTCCGTAATATTTCATTTTAGGCTGGAGCAAATTGTCCAAGGGGAGAACGGGGTCTCTGCCGTACAGTGTGAAGAATGGCGAGATGGCTCCAGAGCTTCCAATGTTAGCGGTCCGATAGGCGGCAAGAGTGGCGGGAATTTTTGTGTCCCAATCATTCTGATGTGACGTCAGCCAGTGGGTCGGCTGACGCAGCGACGTCAGCCACTGAGTCGGCTAACGCCGCGAAGTCGACGTTGGTGAGCCGGCAGATGCCGTGACGTCAGCCAGGACGTCAGACGGCGTGCTGGCGGATGATGCGGCGTCAGCAGCGAGTCGGCTGACACCGCATGGTGGCGAAGGCCGGCTGGGCGTGCGCAGATGCGGCGACGCAGCGGCGAGACGAACGTCGGTGGTCCCTCGGTGTCCGGGCGGCGCCATTAGGCCTCCGGCGAGAGGGAGAGAGGCAGAAAGAGGGACAGGGCCGGGTGGGGGCGTGCAGAAAGCGGAGAGAGTTGCGCGTTGGCTCCCCACATCACGTCGGGACGGCTTGAATCACGTCAGGAAGGCTTGAATCGCGTCGGGACGGCTTGAATCACGTCGGGACGGCTTGAATCGCGTCGGGACGGCTTGAATCGCGTCGGGACGGCTTGAATCATGTCAAGACGGCTTGAATCATGTCGGGACGGCTTGAATCACGTCGGGACGGCTTGCATCACGTCGGGACGGCTGGAATCACGTCGGGACGGCTTGAATCGCCCCGGGACGGCTTGAATCACGTCGGGACGACTGGAATCACGTCGGGACGGCTTGAATCGCGTCGGGACGGCTTGAATCACGTCGGGACGGCTTGAATCACGTCGAGGTCACCAATTGTGTAGTGGCTGAACGCACACTCCACACTGTCTCGATGGCATGTTGCCAGAAACTTGTGCGTGTCGAATATTGCTTGTATTTGCAGAGAGAAGATCCAAGTGAGAGATTCCAAGTGAGAGCATCGCGGAAAGGCGGTAGACTATATAGTGTCACATACAAACGCATTAGTATTGCGGCCGCGTCGGCGTCACACTTCCCAACAGCTGTGTTAGTTTTCTCCTGCGCATGCGTCAACTCGCCGCTAGCTACGGCGAGGGGGCGGTGAGTAATGACGCGTTGCGCGTCGCCCCGACGGGGCGAATGTGGAGCGGCGTTTGGGCCATGACGGCAATGTGGCGCAGCATTTGGGCCTTGACTGTAAACGTGGCGCACTGCTTTGGCCATCACTCTTAGCTCGCCGAACCCGCTGTTGCGGCCCGCTACACTTCCACAGTGGAGGGAATTCCAGCTATTTTGTTTGTTTTTGCACACAATTTTACATTTTTCAGCAAAAGGTGGAGAGTCAGTCCACTATCTAATCCAAATCTGTTTCTATTCAGTACAAAATGTGCTGGTTAACATCAATGTTTCTACTTAGCATGGGGTTTTTCATTTTTTTCCCTTTAGCTTTCTTATCAGCATAAAATAGCATAGGTTATTGGGGGGGGGGGGGGCAAATCAACATTGGGGGGGGGGGGGGCAAGATCAACATTGGTGGGGCCATAGCCCCCACAAAAGGATACAAATCGACGCCTCTGCATACATGCATGATTTTGCACTTATCAAAATTTAATTTCAACTGCCATTTTTGGACCACTTCACAAGCTCTTCTAAGTCTTTCTGTAGCATGTACCTAGGTGCCTAGGTACCAGGTAAATATCAAGCTGATAGTGTGATGAGTGGGCTGTTGAGGTTAATTATAGTTTGTATATCCACACTCTCAATGATAACTGATTGTTGTTCACGGGACTGGAGTGTATGCAAGTTTGACAATGACAATTGGTTTTTGTGCACACCATTTTTAATTTTGTAGCAAAAGGTGGAGAGTCAGTCCACTATCTAACCCAAATCTGTTTTTTTTCATTACAAAATGTGCTGGTTAACATCAACTGCATTTTCTATGTACCTAGCATGGTGTTTTCCTTCTTTTTTCCTGCAACTTTTTTATCAGCATAAAAATAGCATATGTTATTGGGGAGGCCCAAATCAACATTGGGGGGCCAAGATCAACATTGGTGGGGCCCTGGCCCCCACAAAAGGATACAAATCGACGCCCCTGGATAGACAAGAGAGTGATGCTAAATGGTACGAAGTCATCATGGCGAAATGTTCTTAGTGGAGTCCCCCAGGGGTCAGTACTGGGACCACTATTGTACATTGTGTTTGTAAATAACATTGAAAGTGGCCTAAGCAGTAAGGTTTTGAAATTTGCGGATGATTTGAAGGTCTTTAGGGCAATAAAAGGGCACAATGAGCAGGTCTTGTTGCAGAAAGACTTAGACGAGCTTGTGAAGTGGTCCGAAAAATGGCAAATGAAATTTAATTTTGATAAGTGAAAAATCATGCATGTAGGTAGGCATCATATCAAGGTTCCGTACTTGATGGATGGCCAAGTACTATCTGTGACTCAGCGGGAGAAGGACTTAGGTGTTATTTTGAACACAAAATTGGGGGCATCAGAACAGACCAAAGAAGCCAGGAAGAAGGCACTAAGATTGCTTGGGGCAATAAATAGAAACGTATCATACAAAAGTGAGGAAGTCATCAGGAAGCTTTACTGTGCATATGTCAGGCCACATTTGGAATACTGTGTCCAAGCTTGGTCCCCTAGTTATGAAAAAGATTGTTGGCTTTTAGAGAGAGTACAAAAGAGGGCAACGAAAATGGTGAATGGCATAGGCAACCTGGCATATGAGGAAAGATTGAAGAAACTGAATATGTTTTCACTTAGATATAGAAGGCTGAGAGGAGATCTCATCGAGGTCTTTAAATTTGTTCACGGTCAGGAACGGGGTTATCTCAGGGAACTGTTTGAATTTAACAGAAATGATGCAATTAGAGGTCATCAATTCAAAATTAAAGTGAATCACAGCAGGACAAGGTTAAGACAGTCTTTCTTCACCAACAGGGTAGTAGAACACTGGAACCAGCTGCCAGAAAATATTGTCAGTAGCAACACATTGAACATCTTTAAAAACAGCATAGACAATCATTATAAGAATAGGGGGCTTGTTTTTCTGTATTCCAGGGAGAGTTGATTGGCGCATTTGGTGGAAAACTGGTTCAGTGTACAGAGTGCAACCAAGAAGGGCCCTTGTGGCTCATAGTTGCACTGATCTTTTATGTCTTCATGTCTTTATGAAGAAGTGGAGCATTCCACGACAGATCGACAAGGGTGCACCCTCATCTCTCAGATCTGGACCAAAATTGTTGTGTGGGGTTATCCTATGCCGGGAATCAACCTGTGCAAATTTTACTTCGATCAGGTCAATAGCTCAGGAGTTACATCCTGGGGAATTTCTGGAAGGTCACTCTGTATGGTTATGTTCGGTGGCCGATAACTATGTCAAAAATCATTTAAAATATAAATATCCAGACATTTTTTAATTCGCAAAGGTCAAAATAATCGAATTCCGACAATATTTTGATATGCGATAAATGATTTTAAAAAGTTATACCAAGACCTCAGGTCATGTGACCTCCGGTGACCTCGATGCCCATTATTTTTTTTAATTGATAGGATGGAAGGACCATATTTTTGCCTGACATATCGCAAATAAAGAAAAAAGCGTTTTTGTTACAAATGGAGTTGGAGAGTTACTGATGGACAATACTGAAGTACAAATGGAGTTACTTGGAGAGTGCAAACTTTGCCATATTTCAAGCTTTTCGTAGATTGAGCTTCTAACTCGGCCGGGCCGGGCTGTCGGCGGAGCCCAAGCCGAGAAAGGACCCCTGACCTGATGGACAGAGTCAAAGCATTTGAAAAGAGCCCTCCGGCTTGTCGGAAAAGACCCTGGGTCGTCAGAGGGCCCATGAAATGACGGAGAGCGACAGCTGGCGATATTTGCGAGTGTCAAATTGATGTAACATAAGGCACTGTAAATTTCAGAGCTCTAGTGCGAACCGTCTTTTGGCTATTGTACGAATCGTCATGGTGGGGGTGGGGGTATTTACCAACCCACCCGGCCATGCGAGGGTTAACACGCGCACTGGAGGGGGGGGGGGGCGAAATCCGCCCACCCCTCCGGTTTTTCGCAAATAACTGCAATTTTACCGGTCGATATACGCGATTTTCGGTGTACCTGCTTAGAAATGAACGGCGCGTCGTTTAAAGCACGAAAAATGGAAATCGGCCGAAACTTTTTCGAGTTAGGGGCCGCTAAATTCAAAAAAATGTTATAGGGCCAGACCACAAAAATCGGCGCTGATGCGCTTCCAGTATACTGACAAAAGGGAAGTGTTTTAGGCAACACTAGCTACTTGTTTGATGCATATTGATATGCTGTATAGTTTCAAGGTCATGTTAGGTCACCAAGGTCAAGTCAGGTCAAGTTCATGACAGGTTAATGGAACCAAACTTGATCAACTGGAATGTTGCCATAAATGCACTGCTGGTTGTCATTTGTGCTGTTTGTCATTGCGTTTCCATACTTTATTCATGTACTTCACTTCCTTCTTCACGAAGCCGATTGCTCCGAGCTGCCCGACGGAGCAGTCGGGCGGGCGGCCGGTTCCGGTAACTGGAACAGGTAACTGACCTGATAAAGTGGTGCTATATAGGTGACCTGAGGTCAAATGTTGGGTCTAGCATCTGCATTGCATCATTAGTAATGTCCAAAACATCATTGATGCCCATTTTTGAGCATTTAAACACAATCACAGCGATCCATAACGATGACAAGCCAAGCCACGCAAAACCGGAAAATGTTGCCAATCTGACCTCATTTGACCTTGAAGATATTGACCTAAGGTCACGAAAATTGCACACAATAGAGTTTACTACCGTGCCCATCCACCCTGCGAATTTCGTTCCTCCAGCTTCACTAAGAGCCGAGATCTTAGGGGGGGGCGGAATCCGCCCCCCCCCCCTCCAGTGCGCGTAATTCTCATAGACCCTCCAGGGCGCGTGTTAACATGGGAGACGTGGCAGCTGCAAGGGGGTCATGCAGGGGCCCCTGACAGTGCCTCAGAGGGCTCGAATGGCTGTCACGGGGACCCTGGGCCCAAGCAATGTTCATCATGTGCTCCTATGCCTGCTCAGGGTCCCCTCGTTTGTCAAAGAAGATACCTCAGAGGGAAATGTGACTACCAGGGCCAATCAGCCAATCGGTCTTTGGCCAATCAGCAGCCCATTCGGGGGGGGGGGAGGGGCATCGGAATAGAATTGGTCTGCCCCAGACGAGCCCCAGGCATATACGGTTGGAAGGGGAGGGGGCAGGTGCTCTCCCTCGTTTTCTGCCGGCTCTCCTGACACTCCGCTTCCATCAGTTAGTCGGCACAGGCTAGTTGGTCACGAGCTTCATGGTTCTATACGACGGTCGAAGGGATGGCGGCTACTGAAGTATGCGTCCCAGGCTGGCGCCGAAGGCGCAGTTATTTTTTTCAAACGACGCGTGGTAGAAGGCCGATACAACTATATTTCCGCATCCCGTAAAGCTTTTCGATGGGGGTGTCCTAAGCATTTCCTATCCATTAGTTCTCCGATCGTCCGATAGATGTCGCTAGTATCGGTCGGTGGTGGCAAACATTAAAGTGCTGCCTGAGAGTTTCGATCCGTTTACTATTATCCGTGGTATCGTCAATTCAGTACAATAACCTTATGAAGGAAAACCTTCACGCAGCCGTGCCGTCACATCGCGCTGCCAATCCGCTTTGGTGATGGCCGAATTATGCCCCTGGGTCGTCCAGGATTCGGAGGATTACACGTGTTGTTACATGAAATTACCATGGAAAAGGAATATTTTTTCCGAGAGCTGATGCTATTTCCTATTGCTGTGCCAAATTTCAGCGAGATCGAAGCGGTCTTCGATCCCTGCTGAATATCTGCTTAGTGCCGCCAAATCCCGATTCGTCCGTCAGGAAACACACCCCTTCTACTTTCTCATTTCTGGTTTATTGCCAAGAAAACACTTAGAGAAGTTCAGTACGAATCCTTATTAAGCATCTGGAACTTTACACGTATGATAGCTACATAACCCGGAGCAGTTGATGCGCCCCTAAGCCCAAATAATACCTATAATACAATGCCTATCTTCTCTCAGTACGTTTTCATACTAAAATGTTATCAATATGGAAGTAATTTCTCTAACCCATCACTGACGCCCTTGTTACAAAAAAAGGTGGAGCGAAATGTATGACAAATAAGCTTTCTTTGCTTTAACCAATTTAATTTGTGGTCCTAGTGTGAGTTCGAGGCCATCCGCGACAAACTAGAATATTCGGGACGTCCGATAGAAACTTGTTTCCCGTGTTAGGAGATGCATTAGCATATGCATACCTAGGACCTACCTACCTAAGCACCTACCTAGCTGAAATACTTTGCAGTTTGCCATGACATATTTTATAACGACACCAATTTTTTATGTCAATGCAGGTAAGTTCTGGAGGATTGTACCCCAATTTCATGTTTTATTAGGTAAGAGCTAAGTTTCAATGTGCACACCATGAAGGCCCTCAGGGTGGTATTATTGTGCTTTAAAGTGGTAGGTAACTAGGAAAGTTTTTACACACATTTGCCTCCATAAAACAGACAAATGGGTTAGGTTTGGTTAGGTTACGATATTTCAGGTTTTTTAAGTTGGAATGTTTTTGATTTTTTATTAAAACAAATTTTGAAGCTTATTTTTCTTCAAAATCAGCTATGTTAGGTTAGGTTAGGTTGGGTTACATTTGTTAAATTGTGAAAATTTTCAGGAAATAAATTTTATATTTTTCAAATTTTCAAATTTTTATTTCTTTTTACCTAAAGGGAGGTTAAGCTAGGTTATGTTCCATTTATATATATGTATATATATATACACTGGCCATAACGATCGCATGATGGGTCCGTACTACCGGCCATAATGACAGCACACACGGTTTGTACCAGAGTACGTAGCGAGCATACGTATGAACGGTCTCTACCTACCATTCGGCAGTGGAACGTGCATACTTTCTGTACGTACAGGCTGTGCCGGCTGGGGTGGAGTGGAGGCCGATTGTGACCTCATTTGATCCTGAAGACATTGACCTGGGGTCATGAAATGTATACTGCAGCGAGTTCACTACAGCTGTAATTCCTCCAAATTTTGTGCTTCTAGTTTCTGATCTTAGGTGCCCGAACTCCTCTCCCCCCCCAGTGAACGTTATGTGAGAGTAATGTTGACTGGGTATCTTCTGCACTTCCTATGGTAGCGTTGCTTGCACTAAAAATGTAACAGAATGTGGTGCGTACAGAACCGGGCTGTTGAAATAAACAACTTGAACTGGATATGGATGCAATGTTTCCTTCCAGAGACAAAGTTTCACAATGACAATTCCAAATGGTCTAATTGGAAATTCATTGCATGAGTGGGCTTTAATTAAGTATTTCCCTCTTTACTTTCATGAGCAATATTACATCAAGCAACTCATATGATAGTGTAAAGTACTCTAAAGTGCAACAATAACCAACAGCCCTGACCACTAACGATTGTGTGATTGGGTTAAAAACATGACAGCACCGAGATTTGAACCCGCCACCACCCGTACGGAAAGCAGACGCCTCAGCCAACTGCACCAATCGTCGGCATGGCGTCAGCCGAGTACGCTATGTAGAGCATGCTGACTGAGGAGATGTTTATTTCTTAGACGATCTCCGATGAAGTGTCGCATGTTCTTTACACACCACCATATATATATAGATATATATATATATATAAATATATATGTATATATGTATATATGTATATATATATATATATATGTATACATGTATATATATATATATATATATGTATATATGTATATATGTGTGTATATATATATATATATATATATATATATATATATATATATATATATATATATATATATATATATATATATATATATATATATATATATATATATATATATATATATATATATATAATATATATTATATATGTATATATATATATATATATATATATAAAAATATATATATATATATATATATATATATATATATATATATATATATATATTTGTTTTTATGCCTTTGTTACAAAACTGAAAACCCCTTTTTGGTGTTATTTTGCTTACAACCTGAAAGGTAAGCATTTGCACAGAAAATCAGTAGGTAAGGTAGTTAATATCATGCCTTACCTATCACCTAGCACAAATTTACCCTCAGGGTGGGCAGGAAGATTTAAGGGAACCCACTCTCACCTGGTTGGCTCCCCAAATTATCAAGTATCACATCATCCAGGGATGAGCTCCACGGCAATAGAGGGAAGCCAGTATCTGTGGGTATGCCAGTCCCCTAGATTAAAGAAAATAGAGTTATCAGACAGACAGGGCAACTGGAAAGTGTACCCTTAGCAGAATGTATATACTCAGAGTAGCCATTACATCTGTTAATAGATAGTTGTCATCCAATTGCCTGATGATGTGGAAACCTTACTGGACCTGGCATGCATTTCAAGCTGAACTGCACTCAAATATCTGCACATTGTTGTATGAATATATAACTTTACCATGATAGCATACTAATCAAACTTAGAATATAATATATTTACCATGATAGCATACTAATCAAACTTAGAATATAATATATTTACCATGATAGCATACTAATCAAACTTGAAGATTAGCTTTGCTTTTTATCTTCAATTTTTCGGAACTCACATTATAAATTTGGCTGCCTGTAACGACCATATGAAATTCAGCATATGGTTGATACATGCTCAGTGTATAGACTGTGTGCTCTTGACACATCTGTTTTCCAGCACTGCATCATCAAGAAATTTGTTGATTGGTGAGTTGTGTATGACAACATTTACAATGTGTTCACATTAAATACTTGTCTAGCTTACAAGGTGGATACAAGGGGCACTGGAGACATCTGCCCCCCATGGAAGGTGGCACCCCTCTGGGAATGCTGGAGTGTACCACCATACAACTTGTCAGCCAGAGGCCCCTCTGGTAGGAAGGTGTGCCTCCTTGGAAGGAAAGGTGCCCCTCTGGAGGGCTCAAGTGCCCCCCACCCACTCTAATTTTTTGCTCACTCAGTAGCATTCCTCTGAGAGGGATAAGGTCCCCCTCCAGGTAGGCTGAGTGCACCCCCCCTCAAATTTCCATGCCACAGGTGCCCTACATTGCTTTTGTAGTGGCATCCCTCCAAAGAAATGTCCCCACTCCTGACAAATTCTCCCATGATAATTCCTGGATCCACCCCTGATAGCTTGGCCATAATCATAACAGGGAACATCTCAAGAAGACACGTCATACACTTTGGGGATAATGATTGTTTTTGTCTCTTAGAGTGGTTCTTGCTTCATTTATTTTGTCTTCTTTTTTACGTATCTTTTAGTTTTATTGTTTGTTTGGAATCTTTTGTTCATGTTTTTATCTTTTTTTAAACATGTTTTTAGTTTTTTCCCCATTCACTTTTTTCACAGTTCATGTAGTATGCATGTAATAGAGAGAAAGTGGAAGATCTGTTCCTGTAATGTTGGATGTTCATCGTTGACAAGAATGGTCATGTTTCGTGGGCTGTTGTTTGTGGTGCAGTAGTTTGTGACATGTTGTCTTTGGTTGGTGTATTTGGTGCCATGTATTAGTATGTGTTTGACTGTAAGTGTTTGGTGACATGTGCATTGTGGTCCTGGGCGGTGCCAGAGCTTGCGCATGTCGCATCATTAGGGAGGCGAAGAGAACCTTGTGGCGTGAGTACGTTGGAAAGTTAAACCATCAGACCCCTGCCTCAGAGGTTTGGTCATGTGTTAGGGGAATAACTGAACAGCACAGCTCTGCTCCACAACCTATTTTACAACTAGTAGGTCAAACCATTGCTCACCCATCTGACGTTGCTGAGGAGGTCGGTAAAGCGTAAACAAAACTTAGTTGTAGCAAAAACTTTGAACCTGAATTCCAACGGTACAAAGACCATTGTGAGGCGTCAACAATCAAATTTTCAACATCCAAAAATGCATCTTGCAACCAACCCTTTATTTTGCATGAGCTTCTTGCCGATATTCGATCACTCCGAAGCATCTCCGAGGGACCGGATGGTCTCCACAATGTATTTCTTTCACTTCTCCCTTTGAGCGGTATAGTAGCTCTTCTACTCACCTTCAATTTAGTATGGAAAAACGGTGACTTCCCATCATCATGGAATGATTCAATCATGGTCACTATACTTAAGCCAGGCAACACCGACACGGACCCATTTCATGATAGACCAATTTCACTGATGTCTATGGGCAAACTACTAGAGAAATGATCAGTGTGTGTCTTTCCTGGTTTTTAGAATCACAACATGTACTTACGACTTATCAGTGTGGTTTTAGAGGAAAAAACAAGGGAAAAAACTTGATCATATTTTAGCATTAGACATGGAAGTTCATATGGCTTTTCAAGCAAAACAACAAGTTGGAGCGGGGGGACGAGTGGTCTAGGGGTAACATGCTCGTATCACAATCGAAAGGTTGTGGGTTCGAGTCTCACCTGTCGCTACTCTTCGCCCGCGACCAATCGGCGTGAGAGATTGGCGACGCTATATGACTCAATGGTCGACGTGTCGTAAAACCAATAACCAACCAACAAGTTGGAGCGGTGTTCTTTGATATCGAGAAAGATTCCGACACGACATGGCGTTATGGAATTCTTGTTAATCTTTATAAGTACGGAATAAGTGTATCGATGGGTACATTTATGGAAAACTTTGTATCGGAACGATACATCAGTATGCGTGCTGGAATCGGCTATTCGACCAGATTCGAACTTTACAAATACATTCCACAGGGAAGCGTTTTAAGTGTTGTTCTCTTTTCAATCATGATTAATGACATTGGCAATGCATCGCCAAATCATATACAGGGATCACTGTAGGTAGATGACTTTGCCATCTGGACACAAGCATCTACAGCACTTGTCCTAGAGCGGCAACTTCAGATGGCTGTAGGGAGGCTTGAGAGGTAGAGTATGCTGAATGAGCTCGACTACGCATGTTTTGTGTACGATGGCGCGTGTAAGGGCAGAAAGCATATGCTCGACACAGTGCACCATGCAGCATTGCGCATTATCACCGTTGCATTTAGGATATCACCAACTGCCGTTCTCCTCGCTGAGGCCTACGAACTACCACTGGCATTGAGACGAGAATTCCTCGGGTTACGTTACGCTCTTAAGTTACGCCAATTTTTGTAAATCTAGCTGATCGTGCTGTATTCCCCGGCACAAGCGAATACTTTACAGAGGAGAGAGAAAGCGATGTTTTTTCGAACCATATATGGAAACTTTTCGACGAGAGCCAGGTAAGACCAGGCGGAATTAGCCCTCCAATTCACTAAGACCAGCTCCCAAGTGGGAAGGGGTCCCAGCAGGTATCAAGGAGGCCATTACTTCCCAATGGAATCCCTTCCGGTGCTATAGGAAGGCACGTACCCTTGCCCGCTTGTGTGTGCCTATGCCTTGGCCGGCGGAGGAGGCCCGAGGTCCAGCAGTTTGGATTTATTAAAAAATATATGCACTCTAAACTGTCTCGCCGCTATGAATCCCACGAAGACTAACACCAGCTATGCTATGCAATACTACCTTCGATATAGGCCAGACATTCTCGGACCCCCTCCCCCCCCCCCTCCTACTGGTGAAGGAGTACAATATGGTGGCAGCAAAGTCCAATGAGACCCAACAATTCTGGATGCCCTCTCTCCTTAGCTAAATCCTGGATCTGTCACTGATTGAAAGTAAAATATACAAATACCTTTGCATTTTAGGGTGCTAGCCAGCTTTTGGTAAGAATGCTCGAATGCTACGTTTATGAACGTGTTTCAGTCACACAGTTGTATGAGTTTACTCAAATAGTTGGGAATGTTATGAGTGGTTTTCGTCAATGTTTTCCATGCACTGTGCGTAACCTTAATGTCCGATTTTCGAAATTTTGAGGATGAAACTGCATACCCAAACTGCACATAGAGCTTATCCAATTCAGCCATGCAAAATAATTCAGCATTGCAGGTATAAAATTGCACTGTATTGATCTGAAAGGTGTCAAAGTAGTTGACGCGTCCAAAAGCCCAAACGGCTAAATAACGATCTCAAAAGTGTACACCATGGGCTATATGACCAATGCAGTCGGTGCGCCCGAAAGCCCAAATAACTAACTACACTATGGATGGCATTTATGATTTTATGGGATATATCTGTTGATGTTGCACCATGTTTTCTATTTGTCTGCTGTTCAGCCAAATTGCTACACATCTTACCACCATGGACACTGCTCACCTCTGCACAGTGTTAAAATAATGTTTTTTCGTTAGCTGTGAAATGTCGAAGCGAGTACATTAGGATGTCGAAATTCGCCATAAATATCATATTATTCAGTTACATTGTATACTTTCAAAGCCCTGCAAGCTCAACGTTGAGCGAAGATCATACATTTTTGTACCATTTTTCGTATTTTGCTGTCTGTACCTTTTCATTAGTTTTGAGTGGTGCACTATATTGGGATGCACGCATTTTTGTTAACGACACAAATACCTATACTATAACTGGTATTGTACAACAGACCCGATCACAGGTAGTCCTTTTATCTGGAATTGCGCTGCAAAATGTTTGCGTATCACGATCCGTTATGGTGAGCGTAACCATGCTACTTGGCAACGAGGTGTGTTAGAAACGAGGCATGAAGACTCCATAAACATGCAACAAGAAGTACGATGCCGATGTTTTTTTGGGAAACATGCAGATTCAGCGTCTAGAATGTGTTATATTCCATCCGATTTCATCAATAATTTATCACTGCGGCTCTACATGCAATATTTCGGCACAGTGTGTTGTTCTGCAGCACTACACGTGGACCACCTCCATCCGGCAACATTGACGCAATACAGTACGGTGTATGGCAGTGACAGTGGCAATACAATACCATATGTGGCAGTGGCAGAGGCAACGCAGTACGGTATGTTGTGTTGCAGCGCCACATCTGGGCCACCTCCATTCGGCGATACTGGCGGATGCAGCAGCACGGGTCGCCCGGCTACGTCACGGCCTCACGCCGTTGCTCAGTACCGGCACGGACGAGCATGGCCTCAAGGTGCGCCAGGCGGCCACCGCTGCTGCTGTGCCAGCTGCTCTCCTCTGCCAGCAGGTGTCGGCCAAGTACCGCGCCGCGTTCGACGCTGTGCACGTGGATTACTCCCGCTTCGTTCGGACCACCGACGAGGCGCACAAGTTGGCCGTCCAGCAGTTCTGGGTGAGTGGCTGGATGTCACGTGACTGCGTATCAGACGAAAGTTGGCACGATCGTCTCGTACCTGGATGGTCAAGGTGGGCGCTACCTCCCACCACGGTCTGCCCGGCAAATATTTGGCACTGAGCAGTTATCTGCAGGCCATCGCGGTCAAATCTACGTGCATAGGCGCCCACTTACAGTTTGCTCCTTGTACCTCCCACTGGGTATTGCTCTTCCTGCTACACTGTAGAACATGGTATTCTAGTGTCGAAGCTTCCATCCCCCGGTTTATTTAGGCGACATTATTCTCACCATGTGGCATGGGGTGCCGGGACGACTCTTGGTTGACGGTTGCAGACAATGATGAAAATTAATATTTCTGCGTCTTAAACACAGGGTCACCTTCTCATACCATCCTCACATCGGGAAACTTATCAGCATCAGATCTCAGCGTCGCTAGCCCACAGCTAGTCCCTCTCTTCGATGGTCTGTAGGTAGCACGTTAGGAAGTGACTATTTTCCTGCATGGCTGTGCCATCAGCATCACATTGCCATAGGATCCAGACTACGAAGGTGTCATTTTTCGCCAACAAATTAGGTTGTGTATCATGTATGTTAGGTTGGAACAGTCATATTCGAGATGTTATATTTGATATAATGCATATGCATATATACATATATATATATATATATATATATATATATATATTAGTAAATGTTGGGAGCAGATTATCTTTAATGCATGTCTCGTTGAATAAAACAGCATTCTTCGCGTTGATGTGCCTCTTTGAAAGGCTCTCAAATCGCCTGATGATGGCCCGTTCTTGTGAAGAAGCTGCATATAAAATTGTGCCTATATTCTCGTATTCACGTAGCGTTTCGTTAGGACATCTAACATCATCAGACATACGGATAAGACATAACATAAGAACATAATACATTCGCAAGCGTTTCGACCTCCATACGATTTGCGCGTCAGCCATGGACATTTTATACTGCTTTTATCTAACACACACGTAGCTTTCATATGCGGGTACCTCTTGAATAGCGGGATCACTATCTCTTCCAGATAGATAGATCTCATATGCGGGTACTTCTCGTATTTACGTTACGTGAATACGAGAATACAGGCACAATTTTATATGCAGCTTCTTCACAAGAACGGGCCATCATCAGGCGATTTGAGAGCCTTTCAAAGAGGCACATCAACGCGAAGTATGCTGTTTTATTCAATGAGACATATATCTATATATATATATTAGGGTGGTTCTTAGTATATAGGGAACAAATAAATACAGGAAAGTACTTCTTCCTACCCCTGGGAATTGTTCCTTTGGGAGCAAAAACGTGTGAAGAAAGTTTTGTTCAAATCCGATCGTAATAACATGTTGCACATCGACCTCGTAAATATACCCAATATCTGGCTCCAGGTCCCCCTCCCGCAGGAGTGTACACACTGCTCAGGAGTATTATCCGCTCAAAGACGGGGGTATCGTGGGGGCCAAACCACTCATTGTTGCCTGATCTGGGCAAGTGTCGTCTTTGTTGTGTCCGGAAACTGCTTCCGGTGGGCCGCCACTACCTGGAGGAGGAACTGAAGCTGCTCCTCATCCTTGGTCAGCGACCGGTTGTATTCATTGATGAGGGCCACTCCACGTTCCGCATGGTCGTTGACCACCGCCAGCTTGTGGACCACTGCTGCCGCCGCCTTGAACGGCTCCCGTTCCTCCCACGTCTCCGGGGGGAAGTCCAGGAACGACTTGTCCAGGTTGAGCTTCTCGAAGAAGCCGAGCGTTCGATCCGTGACGAAATCTTCAAGATGGACACTGCGGATATATTTCTTCGGCAACATGACCCTCTTCGGAGCTGACTCCTCCCTCTCACCGCTCTCTTGCCTTGTAGCCATCGCCATCGCCTTCTTCCTGTCAACGGAGACTTCAGGGTCGAAAAAGGCGAGCCCAACCAGCTCCTCCGACAGGTACCAGAGGTGGTTGGAGAGTTTCTTCAAGGCAACGTTCCCCACCTCGGCGTCAATCTTTCCGTACGTGTCCAGAGCCTTCAGTAGGTCCAGATCGAGCCGAGGAGCTTGAGCGGGGAACCCTGCCTTCATCCACGCCATTGCGTACACTCTCGCAGAGAAGACGCACATCTTCATCAGTGCGTTCTCTTCTCTCTTCTTGAGGGAGAATTGATCGCGAAACATCCATACCTTGAACGAATAGATGATCTTACTCATCCAACGTGCCTGATGCATTGGTCCAGGAGCTCGAAACCGGACGCCGCGAGCAGGAACCCCGCCAAGGAAGATGATGACAAGCTCGACCAGCTCCTTGTAATCATCACGCAAGTCACTGCGATCCTGAAGGACTTGCATTGCCAAGCCCAGGCCTTCGTCCTTCATGTCCTGCAGAAGAGTGGCTACCTCTGCACTCTGCATCCCTGTGGTGAAGGCTTCGCGGTCAATGTTCTCCCAGTAGGTCTGGAAGCGTTTGAAGAGGAGGACATCGGGGGAAGAGGAGGCTCCGAGGAGATGGGTGAAGACGGCTTGAACCATGACTTCCAGGATATGGTGTCGGCAGGCAAAGTGAAGCATGTCCTTCTCGAGCTGTTGTTCGATGAGCACACAGGCGCCATTGTTCCTGCCAGTGTTCGCAGCCGTGGTGTCGAACGACAGTCCGGCCACCTGATCTGCAACTCTCCATTCCTTCAGAGCGGACACCACGGCGCGAGCGATGTCGTGTCCCGTCCCGCTGGCAAGCTTGGCAACACTCAGTAGCTGAGATGTTCCCTTCCCTGTAACAAGAATGGGAAGCCTGTCCACATGGTCTTTGGTGGTTAGGTCAGGCATCAGCTTGCCATCCCAATGGACAACAAGCGGAGTGTCCGCTCGGAACTCTTCCTTGAGCTTGGAGGCCAGTGCTTCCCGGTGCTTTCTCCGATGACGGCGGATGGAAGAGCGGTTGATGTTTAGCTCCTTGACATCGCGTCCGAGAACACTAGCAGTCGCAGTCAGGACGTGAACGGCCGATCGATCCGTCATCTTCGTCCTGTCCAACGTTGCCGCAAGAGCTGGACTGATCATGTTGGTGGTGGCTCTCCGGATCCGTTTCCGCGGACTCGCTCCGCCAACAGCATCACGGACTTCGGCAGCTTCAGCAGACGACTCTGGATCAGATGCGCTGTAACTGGTGGAGGACTCCAGCTCAACCACTGCGGACGAAGACGTTGCCTCTTCTTGCGCGCGCCTCTGTTGCTCCAGCTCTCTCTCCGTTCTCTGGCATCGTCGAGCTTCTTGTCCAGCAAGGACAGTATCCATATTCCCCATCCTCCCCCGTCGGCCTGGTTCGCGTTGGGCAAGCAGAAACGCATTATCATCCGCATTCGTCATCGTTTTCAAGGCGTCTGCGTGGGCCACGTCGAAGAGATTCTCCAAGACGACCATGAACGCCTCCTCCTTGGCCACCTGCGGCACCGAGCGTCGATGCTTCCCCTTCTTCAGGAGCTCGTACTCCCGATGCAGCTTCTCCATTTTCGTCACCACGTTGTCCTTCCTCATCATGGGAATCCGAGCCATGCTCCAGTATCGCGCCACCATGGGAGCAACGACAAGCGTCACATCACGGAGCGACGTCTTCTTCAAATGTAAGTTGTGCAGAATAACGGCTAAGACATCGCCGTTGGATGGAAGTTTGGACCCCACCAGCTCTGGCTCGGGCACAACAAGGAAATCTTTGCTACGTGTAGCCATAATAATCTGAGAAAAAGAAGAGAAGGGCGAGGTTAATGCAATACCGATACTGCCCAAGTACACTGGTGTACTTACTGTGGTAAAGTAAAAATTTCAACGTCATATGGCACTGTTGTAAAACACTGGGGTAGAGTAAAATCAACTTCGATGTGCAACATCTTCACACGAGCCGATTTTGAAAAAAAAATACCTACGCGGTTTTTGCATGTATATGAACAGATTCCCGGGGTAGGAGCAACATAATTCAAACTTTTGATTTTAAGGACCACCCTAATATATATATATATATATATATAATATATATATATATATATATATATATATATATATATATATATATATATATATATATATATATATATATATGTATATATATATAATTGTATTATTATTTTATTTTATTATTAACCGACATATTTTTGCTGCTCCGATTGCTCGTTTTTAAATTATCTGGAAAAAAATTGGGGGAGGACATGTCCCCTCCATCTCAGCCTGCAGGAGTCGCGGATTACCCCGCACAGGCTGCACGCAACCGACTGTTTTTATGCAGGTATTCAACTCGTGGCCACCAACAACATCGGGTTTTCGGGGCGACTGGGAAATAGTTAGAAAGCTTAACTTCTTACGAATGCGTCGATTCTGCTGTAATACAGATTCAAGGACAAACCCATGTGGATCGGGACATGAGAACGGCCGCAGTTTTTTTAAATGCATAAACGTAATTTTACAGTAGCTCCCAAACTAATAACAATAGAGCTTTGAAACACAAACTAGTCGACGTGGGATGATGAGATGCCACCTCTAGGCTAACGAATAGGCTAACGTAGACCTGACCAGGTCCCCTAGGTCATTTACCTAGGATGACCGACGTCATATCCTACAATTTGTCATTCATGTGGGGAAGAAGACCGATTAATTTGAATCCAATACCAAAAAGTAGCCTGGGGATTAATTTGCCACACAAAATAATCAAAATGTGTCATGCCAGGTCACCCAAGTCATTGACCTAGGATGGCAATGAAAAGCTGCAAGCATTGAAGGTCATGTGAGCTCATCTAAGCACGGGATACAATTATTTGGCCTGACCAGTGGCGCTCAATGTCAACGCGACTGTTTTTCGTTTCGGGGAAATGAAAGATCACAATGCATTTCGGGTCATGGCCATATGTCGAGTTAAAATTTGACTTGCATATAGAAGATATTGTGCTCTATCACATAGCCCCTATTCAGGGGTTTGCGCTAGCCCAATTAGGCTTCAAATAGTAAACAAAACAATGCAAACAAAAGTAAGTTATTACCTTAACCTCACCTAAGGACCTGACCTCATTACTACAAACTTACCTTTTAGATCAACTACTGCAAGGTGTTCCTATGTACTGTTAAGGTAGGACTTTGACAGCCTTTGTATGATTACCCCAAAAACAATATTCGGAGCCGCTCAACCGGTTTTTAATTCCTGTGACTGGTATCCCGCGCAAATTTGTCACCTTCGATCCACTATTCAGTTGTGCGAAGGTGCAGCAAATTTGGGCTCAATCTCCCCAGTACACACCGTGATAACTCGAGAGGAAAACTGGCCGGAAATCATTGCGGACAATGTATGCTAGTTACATGGGCGATTTTGGTCTTAATCGAAAGAGCGTCGAGTTTGGAGCATATGGATAGGCTCTGTTGTCTTAAGGATTGCTTAATCCAGGAATGTCAGAGGTCATACCTGCTAGAGCGAACGGGCATTCCGCTCCCCTCATTTTGCTTCGGCGAAATATCTCGGAAACCAATTGAGGTAGACAGCTCAAATTGTGCACACACCTACATGGGTACCTAGTGTACCTTGTTTTAGAAGATCGACGTCTGGTCATGCATGGTGACATAATGACGCCATAAGTGAAGTCCATGGACAGTCATATATTGGATAAGCATTAGTTAGCGTTTGATATGCGAGCATTCTGCACTGTAAATGTGACCTCATAATTGCTAAACAGAATAGGTCCAAGATCTCCCTGTCTTAAGTGGCTTAAATTGTGCCAAAATATACCCCTAAGATATGACTCATATATAGAATCGGTACATATAACGTCGCGTGTGACGTCACAGCGAGCCAATCCCATATGCAGTGATACAAATGCTAGGGTGCACATGCTCGAATGTAGGGTACTTCCTCTAAACGCATGGTAAAATACTGTAGCCGTACTAAGTAACGTAGAACATAATAGACCACAACCAAACACATCACATAATTTACTCATAGTTGCGAACAATAGCATACCATTAGCTATCTATGGAAGTCTTTCCGATATTTGAATCTCTATGAAAGTTCTCCCCGGCCCCGCGGGGCGCCTCATCATCTTTTTTTTTTTTTTTTTTTTTTTCCTGTTTTTTTTTCTTTTTTTTTTTTTGTTTTTTTTTTTTTTTTTTTTTTGTTGGTTTTTTGTTTGTTTGGTCTTTTTCTGTGGGGTTTTTTTTTTGTTTTGGGGTTTCTTGTTTTATTTTTTCTCTTTTTCTTTTTTTTTGTTGCCCTTGTTTTTCCTTTGTTTGGGCGGGCGGAGCGGGGGGGGGGGGGGGGGTGTTTTTTTTGGGTTTTTTTTTTCTCTACCCGTTTTCCCTTAGGTTTAATGGGGGGGGGGGGGGGGGGTGTTTTTTTTTTTTCATTTTTTTTCTCTTTCGTGGCCCCGTCAAATCCCCATTTAACGTGAAGAAGAACCTTGGGTTCTTTTACGACGCATTCAACCGCTTGGTTATATAGCGTCGCCAACCTCTCACGCCGATTGGTCGCGGGTGGACTCGGTAAATACCGTCGGTTGTGAGATTCGAACCCACAATCTTGCGATCAAGAGTCCGACGCTCTAACAACTGAGCTACCGCGGCCCCGCCCGCACCCCCCATTTGACGTGAAGCACGGCCGAAGTGTAGATGCTGGATGACGTCGACGGCTGGTCGGCAGGTGAAGCTGAGCCGGTACTGGCGACAGACGGCAGACATACCACCAGCCGCTGCGTCGTATGATCCGGGAGAGTCTGCAGAATCACCTCAGCTGACGTCTCGGTAAATTTCATGCTGCTGACTTCCGGATAGCACTCTACTTTGGCCTCATGCACCCTTCCATAGGCGGGCAGGATGTCTGCCTTCGCCGCATCATTCGTCACTCGGCGGACCATACGGTAGCCGTGCACAGACCAGTCAGCTGACACACACATTGCCAGCGCCCGCTCTCCGGACACGCACTCGGGTTGGCTCACTTTAGATTTTCTGAGAGCCCGGCGAATCTTGCTGTGCCGATTCGGTGATGCCTCCACCTGTCGCAGCACGAAAGCCGCGTCCTTCATGCCATCAGCACGAGCACTTTGCCTAGCAGCCTCCACGAGCTACAGATAACTGTGCTGTTGACCAACTCATGAGGACGCCCGACGCTGAGAACGGGCGCTGAGCTGATCGTAGATTCTAGCTGGTCTTCTCGCGCTCTCTCCACGGCCTCGTCATCAAGGCGGGTCTTGGCTTCATCATCACCCACGACGTGGTCACCACGCTCCAGGGACACTAGGAACACCTCGTCTCCCGGAAGATAAGTCGCAAACTGACTTATGAATTTATCCTGGGCTCTCTTACACTTAACCTACTTTCCTTTTAAGTTCTTGGCGATCAAGTCAGTCGCCTTTAACGTGTCCACAATCAACGACTCACTCGGGAGATAGCCCTGAGGGATTTCCTCCATAACCAACTGCTTACTCTAATTAAAAACATGAGCATATTAGTTTCCACACCCAAACGTTTTTGCACTGGATAGCAAGTCCACTAATTCCTCTCTGCTGACGCGCACCTCCATGTTCACTGTACTCAAAATCCAACCCCACTGACCAGACCCTTACAGGCAAGGACAGCTCCCCTGCCATGGAAAACGCTGTACCTGACCTATTTCGACTCAGTCGCCTCGTCAATTAGGGGAGTTTTTTTTTGGCATAGCGATCGCTGGATCAGGTTACCCGGTAAAAACACCCCGCCAGCCGACGCGTCGCGGCGTCCGGCTCGGACTTCCCCGTGCCGCCCGGGCTGGCCACCGCACCGCACCTCGGCCTGCCGGGATACAATAGATCACTACCGGTGTTAGAGCAGCTAGGTGCAGCTGAAACTTGCGATATATGAAGTCAAGGGATCGCTGATTTCATTGGGATTGGTCTCTGGTTGTGCGCTGTCGTGTGTTTTTAAAACCTCATTAGAACTTGGAGGTACTAAAAAGTTGAACGTATATTGTAAGGACGTATTGTTTGAACAAAAAATGCATGAGTGAATGGTCCTATGCCTTTTTGAATTGTTTAACGCAATGAGAATGTTCTCAGCTATCACTTCATATCTCAATTGCCCAGGTTTTTAGAATGCATCTTACCTTTATCAGTCGTCAAACTCGGACAACGTTTGTGCACACGTGCATCATTCTTTTTCACACGTAATGTTGTCCATATTCATGGACTTGTTACTATATCAAATATTGTGATTTTTCCATTAAAACTGTGACCTGGTGTGCTTGAAGCATTTGCTGATGCAATGGTGCCAGAAATACAGCATAAAATGAGTCCAGAAATGCATTTCTGGTCAGTTTTTTCCGATTGAATTATCACACTGTGCACTGCCGTGTTAGTGCTGGCTTATCCCGAGCAATAAAATTAAAGCATGCATCTAAAATTGTCTTCATGCTGAACCCAAGTTTCCACGATTACCAAGCAAAAGGGCTAAGTAAAGATGTATGGAACAACTTTGAAATGTAGAGAGTGCTGCTGTCAACGTGTGGAATGTTTTGCAGTTCTGGTATTGTTTGCTTTCTTCATCAATCATGATTCCCTCGTTCTTAAGATGACCCATTTTCTTTCCCCGTGCTGGGGAAAGAAAATGCTGCTGTGCCCGTGCCGCGTCTTATACCAGTGTTTGTAAGAAAATGTGGGCAACTCTACTCTCGACAAGTATCGGGTCATCCATCAGTGGCCATGTCAGACAGTGACTTGTAACCTAGAACACTATTGAGGGATATAATATGTCCGTACGTGTCTTCAGGTTTTCAAAAAATATTGATTAGCAACAACATTACGTGAAAAATATCAAGGTCAAGGTTCCCCTTTGACCCGATGACATCACCTGAGGTTACTTTTTTGTTTTTAGCATTACCATAATCATTTCTCTCCACTTCAACTTAACCTTTGACTGTATCTTATATGGTTTGTGAGATATATTCAATGCACATCTAAAGACTGCACTGAGAAGAGGTCGTCATCTGATTTTGACCGACCCTAACTTCGTTAATTTAATAGACTGCACCTAAATCTTTGACATCATGCACGTTCATCAATTGTCGGATGATGTGAGAAATTACTAAAGTAATGCCTTGGACGGGTTATGAGTGATGTCAGGAAACCTTAGAGGGGCATAATTAATCCCTCCGCTGCGAGGTCCAAGCTAATCTAAGATATCATTAGTAACCCGAAGTATGCAGATGGGGTATCAATCGCGACAGCTGATCACATGCAGCACGCTGGCCTTTCTTTTGCCTCGCTGGGAATCTCCGCTTGGAAATACTTGGAGAGGTAGCACACATTTGTTCGATTGCTGGCTGAAGTGGCAAAATGCAATGCAAAGTAATGTAATGTAATGTAAATATAACGTAACCTCGATAGGTAACATTCCGTCTCCTTCCATGTCAGGCCAGTGACATGTCACCTGAACCTTCACTTTATTCGGGACTATTCCGATGTGCCATAGCAATGGGTGGACCGGACGTCTCTCCCCAAAGAACTCGAAATCTCCCCGTGTCATTGCTCGCCGGCGAATGACACTGGAGGCGGGTAGCGACGAACGCACCCTACAGCGGTGGGCTATGCCGTGTTGTGTTCAGCTCTATTTATAAAGCAATAAATTAACCGAATCATCCGTCGAATTGGCCGCTGAATGTCACGTTGCATTCAGAAGGCGAATCAGCACTTTAAGACCGGTTTGTTGAAGAAAAAAACATGAGCAGTGTGTTCTGGCATTCTTCCCATCCATGGTCATTCTGTATAAAATTTGTATACAACATTTTGACAGTGTCAGATGTACTCCCGCTGTGTCCCCCTTCCTCCGGTTCCAGCATCCGTGTGTGTGTGAATTTGGCCAGCCTGCCACCGTGTGGTGATGTCGGCTGTTTCCGGTTGTTGGTGTTGTGTTGGTGTTAAGCGGTATAAAGGGGTGAGGGTTATGATAGGAGGATTAGTCGAGGGGTGGAAGAGGGTGTTGACTGGTTGAGCAGTGTCGAAGTAGATTCTTGTAGTGTGGAGTAGAGCTGAGTAGAGTAGAGTTGAGTAGAGTTGGGTTGAGCGGAAGTATAGTAGAGGTGGTCGGAGTCCGAAGATGTTGCGGTTGAGAAGAGTCGCCAGTCCGGACGGTGCCAGATTGGGGTACGGGGTGTAGTGGGGGGGTTTGGGGTTGGGTCTTCGCCTTGGTTGAGACATTGCAAGAACATTTGGCATTGGGGTATATTTTTGTTTTTCTTTCGTTGTCCTTTAATCAGCGTCATGTTTATCGTTTTCTTTTCTTTTCTTTTTTTCTTTTTTTTGGGGCTATTTTGTTCATTTTTTTTTGGAACATCTTTTGGTTTCGTTCCATCTTTTGTTTTTTTTTTTTTTTTTTTTGTTTTTTTTTCCCCTTTTTTCACAGTTGTTCTAGTATGCGTGTGATAGAGAGAAAGTGGAAGACATGTTCGTGTAGTGCTGGATGGTCGTCGTTGAGGAGAGTAGTGAGGTTTAGTGGGATGTTGTGCGTGGCGCAATAGTTGGTGATATGTTGTCTTTGGTGGTTGTATTTGGTGCAGTAAATGAGTATGTGTTTGATTGTGAGTATTCGGTGACATGTTGTGCATTGTGGTCGCTGTTGTCGTAGAATGAGGTAGGAGTGTGTGAGTGCTGTGTGTCCTGTTCGTATGCGTGTTAGTGTACGTTCTTTTTGTCTGGTGTGTTAGTTGATGGAGTGCCATTGTTCGTGTTTTGGGTGTATTTCGTGGAGTTGTGTTATTGTTGTGTCCCACGTTTGTTGTATGTGTTTGTTGAGGGCTTGGCGTATTGTGGGGTAGTAATCGGATTTTGAGTATGGGCATTGCGTGGTTTGTTGTAGTGTTGTGGCTAGGTTTGCTTCTGTGTCTGCGTGTTCGTTACCGTGTATGTTTGTGTGGCTTGGGATCCAGAGAAGTAGTGGGCGTTGTTGGATGTTTAGTTTGTTATGTATGTAGAGTATTTTGGAAATGAGTGGGTGTTTGAATGTGGTGTATGGTGTTATGCTTTGTAGTGCTGATTTTGCGTCTGTTGCTATGATATTGTGTTGCATTTGTGTGTTATAGATCGTGGAGTATGCCGAGAAGATTGCGTAGAGTTCTGCTGTGTATGTGGATGCTGTGTCGTGCAGACGGGCACGTAAGATGACTCGGGGCGGTGCTGTATTTGTATACAGCACCGCCGCTGTGCCCGTCTGCTGTGTATGTGATTTGGAGCCGTCTGTGTAAATGATGTTGTGATTTGCATATTGTGATGTGAATTGTAGGAATAGTTGTTTAATTTCTGCGTCTGTGTATGTGTGTTTCGGTTTGTCTATGAGGAAGTGTGTTGTGGGAGCTTGGTGTTTCCACCATGCTGTGGGTGGTGGGAGGGGTTGTGTTGTGGGGAGTGTGATTTGTAGTCTATTTGCGTGTTGGTGTATGCGAGTTCCTATCGTGGTTCTGAGTCGTGGTGCGTTCATGAGTATGTGTCTGCGTTTGGTGCGGATTTTGAGTGCTTCAGTGCATGGGTGGTGTTTGACAAGTTGTGTTTTGTAATGATATCTAAGTAGTGCTTCAGTGCGTCTGTGTTTGAGTTCTGGTATGTGGTTGTAGATGTGCAGTGCGAGATAAGGTGTAGTGATGTATGCTCCAGTGGCTATTTTGAGGCATTGGTGTTGTAGTGTGTCTAGTAGGTGGATGTTTGATTTAGCTGCATTTTCGAAGAGTGGGGATCCGTATTCCAAAATTGGCCGAATGATTGATTTGTAGAGAGTTAGAAGTGTGTTTCGATCGGATCCCCAGTTTGTGCCAGAAAGTGCTCGTAGTAGGTTGATTCTTTTTGATGCGCGTTTGTGGATGTCTAAGATGTGTAACCGAAAGGTGAGTAGTCGGTCAAATGTGATGCCGAGAAATTTCGCACTGGTGACAAATGGTATGGGTGTCTGGTCTATTTTTAGTGGTTGTTCATCTGTGTGTTTGTGGTAACCGAAGAACATACATTTATATTTGTGTGGTGCGATGTGTAGATTTAGTAGGGCGAGTCTGTTGTGTAGTTCTGTTAGTGTGTTCTGTAGTATTGCTAGTGCGTGGTTTGGTAAGTTTTGTGAAGTCCAGATTACAATGTCGTCTGCGTAGATTGCAATTTTGGCCGGAAGGTTGTCGGTGATGACTGAATTTAGACCTAAAATAAAGAGAAGAGGGCTAAGAACCGAACCTTGCATTAGGCCGGTTGTGGGGAATTTAGTGTCTGAAGTGTGTTGTCCTATTTTTACTTGGAAAGAGCGGTTTAGTAGATAGAAATGAAGGTAGTGTATAAGTCTGCCCTGTATGTCTATGTTGTGTAAGTGTTCTAGGAGTGCTGTGATGCTGATCGTGTCATATGCTTGTTTGAGATCCAGGAAGACGGCGACGGTGGAGCATTTCCTGGCCGCCGCTTCCTGGATGTGTGTGGTGAGATAGGTGAGGTTGTCTAGACATGAGCGATTAGGAAGAAAGCCTGATTGTATAGGAGAGATTAGTTTTTGTGTTTGAATAATGTAGAGGAGGCGTTTTTTGACAAGGCGTTCAAAGAGTTTGTGGAGACAGCTGGTTAGTGCGATAGGGCGGTAGGAGTCGCATAGGGTTAGGTCTGTGTTTTGTTTTGGGATAGGAATGAGCAGAGCGTGTAGCCAAGATTGTGGGTACGTATGTGTTGTCCATGCGGTGTTGTAGGTGTCCAGTAGTGTTTGTAGTGCTTGTGTTGGTAGGTGTTTGAAGAATGAATAATGTATGTTGTCTGGTCCTACGCTTGTGTTTCCTGTTTGTGTGATTGCTATTTGTAATTCTGTGAGTGTGAACCTAGTGTTGTAAAGGTGTGGCCGTGTGTGTCTGATTGGTGGTGGGGGTGTTGTGCGAGTGTGGATGACCTAATGTGATAGTTGTGTGCGAAAATGTTTGCTATTCTTTGTGGGTCTGTGGTGGTGACGTTGTTGTGTATGAGTGTGATGGCTTTGGCTTGTGGTCTTTGTCGATGTTGGAATGTTCCAAGAAGTGTCCAAATTTCGCCGAGAGGAGTGAATCTGTTAAATTGGGTGCAAAATTTATTCCAGGACGTTTTTTTGGCATTTATAATGGTTCTTTTGCAGGCTGCTCTGAGTTGTTTGTATACTGTGAGTGTTTCTGGTGTGCGGTGTCTTTCGTGTCTGTGTCGTGCGTGGTTCCTCGCGCGGACTGCCCGGTGGCATTCGTCGCTCCACCAGGGTGCCGCGCGAGGTTTGTGTTGATGGCGTGGTTTTGTCTGTGGTATGTATTGGTGTGCTGTGGTGATGAGGATGTCTGCAAATTGTTCTGGTGTGAGGTGTGGGTTGTGTGCTGTTTGTGCTGCCATAGATTCTGAAAAGGATGTCCAGGATGCTTTTTTGAGGTTCCATCGGCCCGTGGGTGGATGCGGTGGGCCGATGGTCGGGATTTGGTTAAAGGTGATGGTTATGGGTGCGTGGTCACTGAATTGAGGATCGGGGTCGGATGTCCGTGATAGGGTAAGGGCTATGCGTGAGGATGCCAGGGTTACGTCAGGGGTAGTGGGGAGGGTGTGGCTAATTGGGACGAGGTATGTTGGTGATCCGGTGTTGAGTACTGTGAGGTTATGTTGTGTAGCCAGTGTGATGAGTGTGAGTGCTCTGTGATCGGGTCGTGTTGTGCGGGTGTCCCATAGTGGGTGGTGCGAGTTGAAGTCTCCTGTGACTATGACGGGTGTGTGAATTTGATCGAGTGCCTTGTTTAATTCCGAAAGGGTTTCTGTGGTTCGCGAGGGGGATCGTATATGTTGATGAGTGTGTAAGCTGTGTTGTGTAGGTGGATTTCCGTGAGTAATATGTCTGCTGTGGTGTTGAATAGTATCAGGCGGTGCGGTGTTGTATTCCTAATGTATGTGCATACTCCGCCTGATCTGTATGTGTGTGTGTTGTGTGTGTCTTGTCTGTGTAGCGTGTAGTGAGGGATGTTGAATTGATACGGGTCATGGGGTTTGAAGTGTGTTTCCTGTATGCATAGTGCAGTGTGGTGTGTTTGTAATGCGTAGTGTTTGAATTCTGGCCAGTGTCTAATGAGTCCGTGAGTGTTCCATTGTAGTATTGTGTTCATTGTCTGTGGGTGTTGGCACGCGTGAGTGGTCTTTTTGGGGGAGTGTTTTTTGGTGGTGCTTTTCGTGGGCCTATGAGGTACTTGTGGTTGGTAGGGGGTGGTGTTGGGGTGCAGGGGACTGTGACGTCTGAGTCGGTGTTGATGCGCTCGGTGTCTGTCTGTTCAGACCCCGTGTCTGTGTGCGAGTGCTGTGTCAGTGATGTGTCCGTTGTGTGTGAAGTGAGTGAGGCCTGAGGGGATGTTGAGGTTCCTGGTTGGTAGGGTGGTGGCGGTGGTGGTGGGTGGCAGGGTGGGGTGGGTGCTGATAGGCGAGTTGGGATGGCTGGTGGTGCTTGTAGTGGTCGGTGGGTGATGGGGTGTCCTGGTGTTGCGGGGTGTTTTGGGTGTGTGTTGGTGTTCGTTGGTGTTGGTGCGTCGGGTTGTTGTGTGTATGTATTCGTTGTCTGCTTGTGTGGCGTGGGTGCAGGCAGAGCCGGGTATTCTGTGTGTGATAGTGGTGGTGGTTGTGGGTTCCCCGGCTCTGTGCGGCGGAGCGGCCACGCCGCCCGCGGGCCAAACACCGACGCTCTGGCGTCGGCCAGGGCCATGCCCCCGAGGTGGACGTGGCGGAGCACCTCCCGCTCCGCCTGCCATCGGGGGCAGCCCCGTCCGACGCCGCGTGGTCCCCCCGCAGGCGGCGCAGCTGCGCACGCCGCTGGTGCAGTGGTCTGTGTCGTGTTGTCCTGCGCAATTTGCGCAGGTGTGGGTGTTGCTGTGGCACCCCCCCCCGTTGAATGCCCGTACCGTTGACATTTACGGCATCTTCGCGGGAGGGGTGCGCGTGGTGTGACCGGAAAAAGCAGGTAGCCCGCCTTCACGTGTTTGGGTTGTGTACGTGTTGTGAAGGTGAGAATTAGTATGTCTGTGGTGTTGTATCCGTGGCGTGGGGGCGGCCTGTACACGGAGGAGACGCCCTGTTCCCGGAACCTCCGGGTTAGGGTCTCCTCCGGTATACAGACCAACTCCCGTGCCTTGATGGTGCCTTGTGAGGTGTTCATGTGTGTGGCCAGAGTGATCGAGATAGGGGTGTTTTGTATGTGATGTATGGTGGGGAGTATGCGGCCGTCTATGTCGTTGTTGGCGTGAATGAGGAGCGCCCCAGATCTCATAGGTTTGGCGTGTAGGGGCGCTCCTGTCTGTCGGACGAGTTCTTCATCCACCAGCCAGGGGTCGAGGGAGCCCATGGGCTCCCCGTCTCCCCGGCGGCAAATGAAGAACTCGCCTGTAGGTGGTGTATTGGTGTTCATGATGTTGAAGCGTGTGGTGTTGGCTGTGTTTGTTGTGTGTGGTGTTGGAAAAAGACGAGTGTGACAGGTGTGTGTGCGACACAGAACAGTACAAATGGCTGGCGGAGGGTATAGAAGGGCGTGAAGGAAGCCCGACAGTTTGTCAAAAGAGGGGCAGATAAAGATGAAGAAAACACAAAGAAATCAGAGATGTGCGTGAAGAGAGCACGGTCAGAAAGATCAGAAAAAGATCGTGCAGACGGCACTAGAGGGAAAAGCGGGGGGTGGGGTGGAGGGAGCGCGGTGGGAGGGGTGGCAGCACCGCCGGACTGACCTTGTAGAAAGACGGTAGATCGTAGAGAAGTAGATGGCGTTGTAGAAGTAGAGACGGGTACTGCTCTGGAGAGGCACTGTCACTGGGCACTGTAGTAGATGAAGTAGATGAAGTAGATGCAGTAGAAAGGTGAGTAGAGTTGATTGGAGGATCAGTAGAGTTGAAGTAGGTCTTCGAGATCTCGAAGAGTAGAGTAGAGGTCGACGGCTCAGTAGATGTAGCAGGTAAGCTTGAGAGAGCGGTTGGAGGTTTGAGGGGGTTTGGATAGAGGTGGAGTGCCGGAGAATTAGGTTGGGGGTACTGTACGTATGTGTGTGTGTGTAGGCTGGTGCGGTGTGTGTGTGTGGTGGCAGGCTGGTGGCTCGTAGATGATGGCTGGTGTACGGCGTCTTGCACTTGGCAACGGCAGTTCTGTCGTCGAACCGGGAACGGTCACGGTGCGTCCCGGCAGGTTGGTCGGCGTCAGCGGTCCGAGGCGGTGAGTGGTGAGACGTGCGGAGGTAGCGATAGCGATTTGGTTATGTTCCAGCATCCCTGACGACAGTGCTGACATGCACTGGCCTGGCCAGGAGCATTATAAGGTGCGTGACCCCAACAGCTGACAAGGAATCCTGATTGATACATTTGAACGTGCAAAACGTATTCATCATGTTGGCCCAAGGAATACTAGGGAAATGGTCACCACTGAGTCACGTTTCAGAAGTATGTTTGTTAGTTTTTCGAGTAATTTCGCCTATGCTAGCAAAAGCCGTGATATGCTCAGTAGTGACCACGCTGCAAGAAATAGGAAGATCCTTGTCAGCTACTGCAGCCCCACGCCTCATGGTGCTCCCTGTCACATCAGTCAATGTAATTGTGTGGTTAAAGTTGATGGAGCTGGATGAACAGATGCGGCTGCGCCTCCCACTTTATCAAAATTAAAGACAGATAATGTGGTGACCGTCACGTGGAGCCATAGGGTTATGGAGTTCAGTATTGAACTCATGCAGTGCGAAACTCCCAAAGTCGGAAAGCCCCGAAACCATCAGTCTATCTATCTCGGCCTAAAACCCGATGAACTCAGAAGCTGAAAAAGATCATCCGAGGTCCAGCTTGGCCCAGTTATCCTTTAATCCACCTTTAATCACTTTGGAAAGAAAACCTATGTGTGCACATTAGCTCAGCTGATTATTTTCAGCAAGCGAGGAATTGCTGTCACTACACCAGAATCTGGTTTGCTCCCACCATGAATGATGTCTCAACCCCATAAATATTCCCAAACTTTATCGTCTTCAATATTGGAGTACGTTTCCTGCAACAACCTAGTATGATGATGATTCTTGTTCAGGAATCTGAAGAAATTCCTTCGTTGTCAGCGCGACGTATTCCCCAGGTATTAAACGGTGGAACATGTAATTTAGAGGCAATACATTAACCCTTCCCGTCATTCCGGTAAGATCCTCACACCCGGTCTCGGGGGAGGGGTGGGGGCTCATTATATTACCATCTAATCTCCAAACTAAGCGTCGCACGAAACCGGAAGACGTGTCATCGGAACGCGCTCGACGAATATGACCAGAAACCACCCGCAGCATTTTATAATCTCAAAATGTGACTTCAACAGGGGGTAATGTGGTCACGATTGACGTCATGTTGTATGCTCTGGGGATTTTTTTTCGTACATTTTATGAACAAAACTTGCTCGGAATCAGAAAAGGACGACGAAATGGACCGTGGTCCCAAAATTTTCGCGCACTAAAAAATACAACTTTTTATTTCCAAAATTTTGAGTTAGACTTTATTTACTTGGTTTGTGTCTAATTGATACAACACACCGAGAAACTTCGTTTTAAGCTCAGCGTCGCCCCATACAAATTGCTTAACTTAGCAAGAATCTTCCATGTTTATCCCTAATAGCAAATATGCAAAACAAGTCATCAAAAACGAAAGGTTTCAAAAATTCCTCTGGGGCACTTTGTTGCATCTCTAAAAGTAAGCAAACGCTGGAAGTTTCATTCAAGCATCTTCACCCGTTAAAGCGTGACGACTGGTTGAACATTTTTGGAGGTGACCTCGCTTGACCTCAATTAACTCGGGGACCGTGAACGACCTGACCTCGAAATTTTCACGAAACATGTGAAATTGATGTAGGAACAGGTATGCCAATATTCGGCCCGCTGTTTCACGCTGTTTTTTTTTTTACTATCCGCGGAAAACCTAATGGGGGTGTACAAAAATCCCCAGATACTGCGCGGGTTAAGATGCAAGCCCAAGGATGTTTTAACACGTACTTCGCTTAAATATTATGTAGGGCACCAGATGTTCCCACCCTCGGTTGTACTAATGCCTAGTTACAAAGTGTGGCCCATACTAGCTGTCTTAACTCCTAACCTCCAAGCCGTAGTCCTATCCCATCTCATTAGAATGGTAAAAATATGTCTAACCGAAGCGCTAATCCCTTTGCAAGAACAGATTTTCCCGAACGCGTGTGCCGGCCGCCCGCCGCAAGGCGAGTCGGCCGGGGCCAACTGGCGCGGCCGCCTCACTCCGACACCCTGCCGACTAGGGATTGCAATCCCGGAACGTTTTGCCAATCCCGGGATCCCGGAGGTGATCTGGCGGAAGTGATTAGTGTTATGGTAAAAGACACTTTATACATGGAAATAGTTCAATTAAGCCACTGCCCATATAAATATGAATATAAATTTCCCCTCGAAAATTAATGAACATGATAGGAACATCGTTTGTACTCAAATTTTGCAATTTTATGTGATGACACCTATGTGTTGTGATGTGATGACACCTATGTTTATGTGTTGACTGTTGACTTCGTTACCCCAACAATAACGCATGTTCAATACAAACGCAAAACTGTCTGACTCTGGATCTATTCATAACACGAGGGACAGTCCAAAACTTCACTGGCCAGCTCACTGTTTATACTTCCAGGCTCATGTGTTTCTTGCGCAAAAAGCAAAACATGGCATACGAACACAAAAAGTTTAACTCATCAAGAACAAGTGATAACATGATTGACTGCATACAATACAACACCAGCCAACGCGATGACTACAATACAAAGAACGACGGAAACACTGCACGTTAAATGTTAGCCACTTCCAGGAACCAACTTCCGCTCATTTGTGGCACGAGTAGTAGGTCTTTAGAAAGACTAGCGCGTCTATGGTCTCGTCGTTCAAACGGGTTCGGAGTTTGTTCACAACATTTCCCCAGCATCGAGAACACCCTCTCTGCCTCTACACTGGTGGGGACGACTGTTTTCAGCCATTGGTAAACGTTTCCAGTGTAAAACCCGCGGCCCGTGTACGGTAAGTTCGCCAGCTCTTGCTTTACCAAATTTTTTAGCCGTCGCTCCGACACTTCACTTCCTTCCAGTTCTGCGTTTGCGGTTTGTTCTCTCATACTTCGTTCTAACGCCGCCTTGAGGGTATCTGTGTCACTGACTGGAATGGTTTCACTGGGATCATCTTCGTCTGAGTCAGCGAGGTCTGTCGGAACCGGCAGTGGCACTTCCTTGGAAATTGCAACGACGTCTTTCAGTGACAGTCTAGAAACAAGTTCAATGACCACCTTGCTGACCTCGTTTGGCTGTGCCACAGGCATGTCTCGATCGCTTGAAGACCCGTGGCCTTGATGAAAATACTGCAGTACTGAAGACATGAGTGTTCTGCGCTCAAGGATTCTTCTTCTTACACATTCGAGCAGCTTTGCCGGCGTGGGTGATGCTTGGTTCCGAAGTTGTGTCAACATGAATGACAGTCACCTCGCATGTGATGAGGTTTGCATCTCGTCTGCAAAGCATTTCAGTTCCGACCTTCAATACGTTAAGTGCACTTACCAGGTCCCGCACGCTGTTGAGTTCATCATTACTGAGCATAGCAACCGCCGAGCCACTTTTTGCCTGTATATCGATCAACGCCTTCTGGACCGCTGTTTTCAGTTCCAAGAATCGCTCTAGCATGACCAAGAGGCTGTTCCAGCGCGTCCTGCAGTCAAGCAACAGGGCGCGCTCACAGCTGTGTTCGTCTGCAACATGTTTTTGCAGACAGTCGTTGCGAACAGGGGATTTTCTGAACCAGCGAACGATTTTGCGCACCTTAGAGATCGTTTTTCCGATTTCACCACTCCCTTCCAAGCGTTGACCTTCGATGATCGTTGGAAAATGTTCTCTTTCTGCTTCATTATCATCTTGTTCTTCACTCTCGCCGCCCGATTCTTCGCTTGAACCTTCGCCGTCATCATCATGTGGTTGTGCTTGGGAGGCTTCAGTGGTCCCACTCTTCCTATAAAGCGCGTCTGTGACCGCCAGATGAAGCCCATGCGCCATGCACAGTTGCTGCATGCACGGAATAAGCCGCCCAAACTTCTTCATTACACTCGCTCCATCTGTGCATACGCACACGATATGGCGATGCAGGTCGATGTCGAACTTGTTCAGTTTCTCATTCAGAACATGTAGACACTTTTCTGCGGGCATGGAACCGGTGCATCGAATCACGCCCAGGCCCCAAGTATCGGAACCACAGTGTACGTTAACGCTCATATAGCGCCTGTTGCGCAAAGATGTGTACTCGTCAAGCGTCAGCGTAAAACGTTTGTTGGTACTCATACTCTCTCTCAACTCGGACTTCACGACACCCATGATCTTGGTACAGTGCTTCATTACTCGACTCTTTATACCGTTTGGGGATGTTGGTAGGTCCTTGTGGCCCTTCGCTGCAAAGAGCTGCCGCAGATCGTCTGAGGTACAAAACGTTTGGAATGGGATACAGTCCCTACTGCACATACGCCCCAGCGTCGCATCGAGTGACACCTCTTCACTCTTAGGAAAAAATGAGTCAATCTTCCTCTTCTTGGATGGAAGTCCTTCGATGGCGGTTTGTTGTGATGTAGACGCAGCAGTAGATGCTGTTGTATTCTTTGACACTGTGCCCTCTCCATGCATGGTCTGCAAGTGGACGTGTAAACCTTTTGTGGATCCACCTGTGCAGTTAATTACTTTGTTGCATTTCTTACATTTTGCTTTTTGGCCTGATTCGTCTCTTAAAAAGTCCTTCCACACACCTGTTATTTTAAATTCCTTGAAATTCTCCATAGCTGTATCAATATGTCAGACCCACACCTTTCCAAATAAAATATTCCTTTATTCAGTGCTTGCTCTCCGTGTGCGCTGACGTGTGCTACAAACTACGTTCGACGACCAACTGAAACAAAGGAACTGTCGCCCTGGATACCACCCCTCCGCAATCAGCCGTCTCAAGTGCTCAGCGCTCAGCTCCAATTTCGGCGCCGCCGCTCTCGCGAGAATCGAGGTGCGTCTCTTAAAACTGCCTGCCACAGTCGCGCGGCGCGCCGTTCTGGTTGCGTAATGCGTGGGACGGCAAAGCCCCTGTGCATGACCTTGGTGCACTTATTGTGAGCACTGAGCACTGCTACAATGTGTTGCAAAAACGCATTGTGGAATTTGACAAAATGCAATAGCCTATTACAGCCTTGAAGCATAAACAATCTATCCGTGCTAGAATTGTTTGAGTTTATGAATTTTTTTCGGGATCCCGGGATTGACAAGATTTTCGGGATCGGGATCGGGATTGAAATATTTTCGGGATCCCGGGATCGGGATCCCGGGATTACAATCCCTACTGCCGACCTTGCACCAAGTTGCAATCATGAGTGGTGTCAAGTTGCAAACATGAGCGCGTCGCGTCTGCACTGCAACTTTCGGCTTGCTCACACTTTATCTGCACAGTACACACATGCTGGACACACACGGTCACGTATATGGTGAAAACTGAGAATGTCGAGAAAATTCGTCAGGGGACTGGTAAGCATCTGACAATGCTCCAGACGGAGTTTGAAAACCGAGGACGTCAAAAATGTTATCGGTATTCACTTCATGTCCTCGGTTGCCAGGTGTGCAAACAGAAAATGGCCTCGGTATGCACGAATTACAAGTGCACACACACACACACACACATATATATATATATATATATATATATATCCAGACACCCTGTTGGTCCAGTTGGGCTCTGTGTCGTCGAGACACCCTGTAAGTCCAGACGGACTGTGCCGTCGAAGCTGCCCGCGGGTCCCTGAGATGGACTGGGTGCTGTCGAAACACGAGGCGACATTATATTGGCTGTGGGCCCATTTTGTACGGCGCGTGCGGCCGCCGGGCCAGCTGGACTTGCGGCAGACTGAATCAAATAATTTCATTCTGTGCGTGATGAAAGTCCGTGGGAGATGATGGTAACTTGCGGCCGAACAATGTGTACATGCCCTGACGTAACGACGCGTCCAGGCTGGATGGAAATGGTGAAGCAACTATAATGCTGTGTGCATTGCTGTCCACTCCCAGTCATGTAAGAGGAGACGGTAGCGCACCACTGATGCATTTATGGAGAGGCATCTCAACGATCCCTGTGGGTTCCGGTCAGTGGCGTAGCCAAGGGGACCGGGGGCGAAGGGGACAGCCGCCTCCCCCTTCCCTGGAGGGTCGGAGGGGGTCCATCAGACGGCTCCCTTGAGGGACCCTCAAGGGCCCTTCAAGGCGTCTGTGCAGGGGGCCCGCAGGGGGTCCCTGGGCCGACGTTTAGACCCCCTGGACCGATGAAAGAGACCCCGGGCTGACGGAAAGAGTCCCGGGTCGATGAAGAGGGCTCGAATCAAGCGTTTTCAGTAAGATGCTGAGAAGCCTTGACTGGGCCAACGTGAAGGGCTTCTAGATAGATGGGGGGGGGGGATAGGGCGAACAGTTCGAAGGGCCCCCAGGCTGACGGAGAGGGTCCCGAGCCAATATGAAGAAGGGCTCCTGGACTGTCGGCGGAGCCAAAGCCGAAGAAAGGGCCCCATACCTAATGGCCAGGGCCCCAGCGTTTGAAAAGCGACCTCTGGCTTGCCGGAAAAGACTCTAGGTCGTCGGAGGATCCCTGAGACGACTGAGGGGAGGGTGGGGTGCTAGTTGCCGGAGAGGACCTCGGGCCGTCAGAAAGGGCCATTGTGTCGATGGATGGGGCCCAAGCCGTACAAGGGCCCTGGCCCAGGCCTGTCATGGGGCCTGTCATGAAGCTGCAGGATTCCCCTGAAAGCTAGACAGGCTGGTCGAGGTCTGGGAATTGCTATGCAAGTTGGAGAGGGCTCCTGACGGATGAATAGGTCTCCTAAGAGCCAGGGGCTGGACTGGGATGTTTCTGAGCTTTGGGGATGGGCATCTGAGGGATCGGGGCTCCCTGAGAGCTAATAAGGTTCTTGAAAGCTGGTGATGGGTGTGAGGAATACTGAGGACCAGCCTCTGAGATAAGATATCTTTGAGACCACAGCTGTTCTGGCGGTGACGACAGTCCAGGCGGTCACAGCTGTCCCAGTGGCCTGACCACAGCTGCTCCAGCAGCAACGGTCGCTCCAACGATGGCGAAACAGACAGTCCAGCGATAGCTATGATGACGGCCGCTCCAGCGGTGCCAGTTAGTTTGCCTTGGGCGGTCCGGGTGACACCGGCCAAGCAAACGGAAATAAAAATAATTTTCAGGATGCTGTGTGTTGGGCACAGCTGGTAAGGCATGCTGTTAGTCCTTCCTCTGTCCCCAATGCTTGCACTTACTTTTTCCTACTGGTATTCAAGCCTGATTTTGAGAAAGTATAACTGTTCAAAAAGGGGGACGAGTGGTCTAGGGGTTAGATGCTCGTCTCACAATCGAAAGATTGTGGGTTCGAATCTCACCTGTCGCTACTCTTCGCCCGCGACCAATCGGCGTGAGAGATTGGCGACGCTACATGACTCAAACGGTCGACGTGTCGTAAAACCAATAACCAACCGACTGTTCAAAAAGCTCAATAATGTGGGCCCTACGCTTATAATGAACACCCCCCCTTATTAAACTATGCCTACACGTAGCGGATAACAGAAAGAAGCGGTTGTGTCCATGGAAATGAGCACTCGTATTTTTACTCAAGGTAATAAAATTCATGCCTTCATTAGAGTTGGGTTAATGTCACTTTATTTTTCGCAATAGGTTTTATTTTCATGGTTGTTGTCGGCAGCAAAATTGTTCGTTTTTCTTTCTGGTTTTCGCCGGATTGCTGGACCTTGATCACATATCTCACATTAGCTACGCCGGTGTAGAGCATCTTATTTCCCCACGTATTTGACAAGCTTTGCCTGATATATGTAATATAAAAATAGTGCCCCTGGAAAATAGTGACCGAAATCCAATGAGTTTCGGGAAAGTGTGTGTGTGGTGGGTGGGGCTCGGTAAGTGCGAGGCCCTCTTCAGATGGTCGCTCCTTGGACCAAATCCTGGCTACGCCACTGGTTCCATTGAAGCTGAATACAATGGTACTTGCCGAGCGTTTTTGACATTGACCAGCCCTACGAATGTGTGGCAGTGGTGGCCGGAGTCGTCGCCAGCAGTCCCATGCCACTTGATCGTATGCACGATTGCTTGCACTGCGATGGAGTCCCTTCGTCAAAGCAGAAGAGACCCAGGCTCTGACTCGGCGAGGAACCAGAGGAGCTTGGGCGTCCCTTACGCTCACAACGTAAAATGAAGTTTCTTCCGTTAAAAATGTGAAGTGCATAATACGTGCTAAATGTGCAATCACTTTCGCTTCAAGTGCATATTTCTTAAACGTCGAATCTTTCCACGGGAGTCTGTGTGTGTGCTCTCCCCAGGGGTCTCGCTTGATGAAAACGATTGTGTGGGCACATCAAGCTTACTTCAGAAGAAATAACAGCCAAGCTAAGACATTGGTAGATCTTGTTTGCGCTGCTGGTGGAAAATATGTGAGGATGGATGGGAAGAGTATGCTACGAGTACTTCCGATTCAATTCTGGGTGGACACAACCTAGCATTGGGGGAGGGGTGTAATTCAACATTGGGATGTACGTGCCCGTTCAAGTGTCCCTGGTCAAAAGTATCCCAAAAGTATATTCACAGTATCATGAATAAACCACCACGAGCTACCCAACTGGTAGCTGACAACCACTCTGAAGAAGTAGGCACATATCCATTTTATACGGCTCCAAGATTATTCGTGATGTGCTCAGCAAATGCAGTGAATTGGCGTGCTATTTATCTCGCGGTCCGCGCGGTACCATTGGCGCGCTATTTATCACGCGGTCCGCGCGGTACCATTGGCGCGCCATTCTTCACGCGGTCCGCGCGGTACCATTGGCGCGCCATTCGTCACGCGGTCCGCGCCGTACCATTGGCGCGCCATTCTTCACGTGGTCCGCGCGGTACCATTGGCGCGCTATTTATCACGCGGTCCGCGCGGTACCATTGGCGCGCCATTCTTCACGCGGTCCGCGCGGTACCATTGGCGCGCCATTCGTCACGTGGTCCGCGCGGTACCATTGGCGCGCCATTCTTCACGTGGTCCGCGCGGTACCATTGGCGCGCAATTCGTCATGCGGTCCGCGCGGTACCATTCATCCTGCTCTCTTGATTACAGGTGACTCAATCGTCACGGTGTTCATTCGCAAGGAGCATGGCGACCGGCTGGCGGAGCATATGGACCGCGGCTTAGATCTGTACATGCAGCTCAGCCCGGGCAAGCCATCCACCTTCTCCGTCACAAATATCAACAAGTCGGTGCAAACTCCCGAGTGTTGTGATGACGGCTGGGCACGGATCGGCTGTCAAAGCGCGTCGGGGGTGGGGGGAGGGGTCAGCTGCTGGAGCGTCATTGCCATCAGAGATCATGCATGTGTAGGTGTTGCCTGATCCATATCTCTATGCACTATTCCCGTTACGCCACGTAACTTTGTCCATATACAAAGTAGTGCCAAAAGCACAGGGATGACGAGGCTTTTTTCGTGAGTAACACGAACCATGTGATCACGTGGTCAGCAGCGGTAAATTCACCGTGATCCTCCGAATAAATCGTTGCCGGCTTAAATAGCGGAAAATCAATTGAGTTGTCAGCCCATCTAGCGTGATGACCCAACGCGGACAGAGCGAGTGCCATTAGCAACTGTGCTGGGAACCGCCAGACGTGTACAGGATGTTGTGTTACGTGGCAGTCTCACTCCCCCGCTGCTTGATGACCGTGGCCCCTGGGAGCCCCTCCTCCACTGCTGGTGATGATCATATCCCATCGTAGCCCCGCCTCCACTGCTGGTGGTGAGCATATCCCCTGGTAGCCCCGCCTCCACTGCTTGTGGTGAGCATATCCCCTGGTAGCCCCGCCTCCACTGCTGGTGATGACCATATCCCCTGGTAGCCCCTCCTCCACTGCTGGTGGTGAGCATATCCCCTGGTAGCCCCGCCTCCACTGCTGGTGGTGAGCATATCCCCTGGTAGCCCCGCCTCCACTGCTGGTGGTGAGTATATCCCCTGGTAGCCCCGCCTCCACTGCTGGTGGTGAGCATATCCCCTGGTAGCCCTTCCTCCACTATTGGTGGTGATCATATCCCATCGTAGTCCCTTCTTCACTACTGGTGATCATATCCCATCGTAGTCCCTTCTCCACTACTGGTGGTGATCATGTCCCGTGGTAGCCCCTCTTACACTACTGATGGTGATCATGTCCCCTGGTAGCAGCGTTGGAAATATCCGACTATTTTGGACGCCTTCTCCGGAGGGGGGGGAATAAGCCCTTCTTTCACGTTGCGGGCAAGGTCGACCGAGCGACCCTGACCGGTCGCCACACGGCTCCCTGCCACGTGAACGAGCGGGCCGGTCTGGTGGCAGCGTGCAAGAGTGGACTGTGAGGCTGCTTTTGTGCTCCGGAGCGTACGTCCAAAAGTGCCCAGTATTTCCGACCCGGTCTGGTAGCCTCTCCTCCACTGCTCGTGGTGACCGTGTGCCGTGGCAGCCCCTACCCTGCCGCTCGTGGTGACCGTGTGCCGTGGCAGCCCCTACCCTGCCGCTCGTGGTGACCGTGTGCCGTGGCAGCCCCTACCCTGCCGCTCGTGGTGACCGTGTGCCGTGGCAGCCCCTACCCTGCCGCTCGTGGTGACCGTGTGCCGTGGCAGCCCCTACCCTGCCGCTCGTGGTGACCGTGTGCCGTGGCAGCCCCTACCCTGCCGCTCGTGGTGACCGTGTGCCGTGGCAGCCCCTACCCTGCCGCTCGTGGTGACCGTGCGCCGTGGCAGTCCCTACCCTACCGCTCGTGGTGACCGTGTGCCGTGGCAGCCCCTACCCTGCCGCTCGTGGTGACCGTGTGCCGTGGCAGCCCCTACCCTGCCGCTCGTGGTGACCGTGTGCCGTGGCAGCCCCTACCCTGCCGCTCGTGGTGACCGTGCGCCGTGGCAGTCCCTACCCTACCGCTCGTGGTGACCGTGTGCCGTGGCAGCCCCTACCCTGCCGCTCGTGGTGACCGTGCGCCGTGGCAGCCCCTACCCTGCCGCTCGTGGTGACCGTGTGTCGTGGCAGCCCCTACCCTGCCGCTCGTGGTGACCGTGTGTCGTGGCAGCCCCTACCCTGCCGCTCGTGGTGACCGTGCGCCATGGCAGCCCCTACCCTGCCGCTCGTGGTGACCGTGTGCCGTGGCAGCCCCTACCCTGCCGCTCGTGGTGACCGTGTGCCGTGGCAGCCCCTACCCTGCCGCTCGTGGTGACCGTGTGCCGTGGCAGCCCCTACCCTGCCGCTCGTGGTGACCGTGTGCCGTGGCAGCCCCTACCCTGCCGCTCGTGGTGACCGTGCGCCGTGGCAGCCCCTACCCTGCCGCTCGTGGTGACCGTGTGCCGTGGCAGCCCCTACCCTGCCGCTCGTGGTGACCGTGTGCCGTGGCAGCCCCTACCCTGCCGCTCGTGGTGACCGTGTGCCGTGGCAGCCCCTACCCTGCCGCTCGTGGTGACCGTGTGCCGTGGCAGCCCCTACCCTGCCGCTCGTGGTGACCGTGCGCCGTGGCAGCCCCTACCCTGCCGCTCGTGGTGACCGTGTGTCGTGGCAGCCCCTACCCTGCCGCTCGTGGTGACCGTGTGTCGTGGCAGCCCCTACCCTGCCGCTCGTGGTGACCGTGCGCCGTGGCAGCCCCTACCCTGCCGCTCGTGGTGACCGTGCGCCGTGGCAGCCCCTACCCTGCCGCTCGTGGTGACCGTGTGCCGTGGCAGCCCCTACCCTGCCGCTCGTGGTGACCGTGTGCCGTGGCAGCCCTACCCTGCCGCTCGTGGTGACCGTGTGCCGTGGCAGCCCCTACCCTGCCGCTCGTGGTGACCGTGCGCCGTGGCAGCCCCTACCCTGCCGCTCGTGGTGACCGTGTGCCGTGGCAGCCCCTACCCTGCCGCTCGTGGTGACCGTGTGCCGTGGGTGCCCTGCCCTGCCGCTCGTGGTGACCGTGCGCCGTGGCAGCCCCTACCCTGCCGCTCGTGGTGACCGTGTGCCGTGGCAGCCCCTACCCTACCGCTCGTGGTGACCGTGTGTCGTGGCAGCCCCTACCCTGCCGCTCGTGGTGACCGTGCGCCGTGGCAGCCCCTACCCTGCCGCTCGTGGTGACCGTGTGTCGTGGCAGCCCCACCCTGCCGCTCGTGGTGACCGTGCGCCGTGGCAGCCCCTACCCTGCCGCTCGTGGTGACCGTGTGCCGTGGCAGCCCCTACCCTGCCGCTCGTGGTGACCGTGTGTCGTGGCAGCCCCTACCCTACCGCTCGTGGTGACCGTGTGCCGTGGCAGCCCCTACCCTGCCGCTCGTGGTGACCGTGTGCCGTGGCAGCCCCTACCCTGCCGCTCGTGGTGACCGTGTGCCGTGGCAGCCCCTACCCTACCGCTCGTGGTGACCGTGTGCCGTGGCAGCCCCTACCCTGCCGCTCGTGGTGACCGTGTGCCGTGGCAGCCCCTACCCTGCCGCTCGTGGTGACCGTGTGCCGTGGGTGCCCTGCCCTGCCGCTCGTGGTGACCGTGTCTGAAGGCCTCTCGTTACATCGACTTATCTACCACAGGACGTCGGTGCTGTTCGTGTCAGTCTCCTTCATCCTGCTAATGATCGTGTCGCTGGCCTGGCTGCTCTTCTATTACGTGCAGCGCTTCCGCTACATGCACGCCAAGGACCGTCTGGCGGTAAGCATAAGAGCACGTCGATACCACGTTGCCACAGTAATGTGGCATGTGGCGGTGGGTATGACAGTGCGCCGACGTCGGGGCTCAGGTGCAGATTGGTTCCAGATGATATCGCGTGCAAAAGGCCATTCAAGCGTCGCCGCCATGTAGCCATTGAGCGTCATCCTCGTGCGTCACCTTCGAGCGTCACCATCGAGCGTCACCCTCGAGCGTCACCCTCGAGCGTCACCCTCGAGCGTCACCCTCGAGCGTCACCCTCGAGCGTCACCCTCGAGTGTCACTCTCGAGCGTCACCCTCGTGCGTCACCCTCGAGCGTCACCCCCGAGCGTCATTCTTTCTCAGATTTGGCAGTCTGTCAACTTAGTTATTATGAAATCCGATAACTAGCAATCTCAAGGTTTCCGACTGTGAACGAAATCTTTTTTTTCGGAGCTGTATTATGCATTGCACGGTCCTTGAAACTCATTCCTGTCTGGTTATTCTAGCCTGAATCCCTCACAGGACGGGTTCCTTCCCCCGGAATATCCAAGACGTATCGTCGAATTTCCTCGGAAGACACCGCAATAAAATTATGAAAAATTGTGGTCTCTTTCATCGAAATTAAGGAATATAAATAGAAGCGACTGATTCAGGAACCCAAGAAAAAAAATTTCAAGTCTGTGTCTGTAAAATATCACTGTTTTAACACGCGCACTGGAGGGGGGGGGGGCGCGAAATCCGCCCACCCCTCCGGTTTTTCGCAAATAACTGCAGATTTTACCGGTCGATATACGCGATTTTCGGTGTACCTGCTTAGAAATGAACGGCGCGTCGTGTAAAGTAAGAAAAATGGAAATCGGCCGAAAATTTTTCAAGTTAGGGGCCGCTAAAGCCAAAAAATGTTATAGCGCCAGACCACAAAAATCAGCGCTGATGCGCTTCCAGTATACTGACAGAAGGGAAGTGTTCTAGGCAACACTAGCGACTTGTTTGATGCATATCGATATGCTGTATAGTTTCAAGGTCATGTTAGGTCACCAAGGTCAAGTCAGGTCAAGTTCATGACAGGTTAATGGAACCAAACTTGATCAACTGGAATGTTGCCATAAATGCACTACTGGTTGTCATTTGTACTGTTTGTCATTGCGTTTCCATACTTTATTCATGTACTTCACTCCTTTCTTCACGAAGCCGATTGCTCCGAGCTGCCCGACGGAGCAGTCGGGCGGGCGGCCGGTTCCGGTAACTGGAACAGGTAGCTGACCTGATAAAGTGGTGCTATATAGGTGACCTGAGGTCAAATATTGGGTCTAGCATCTGCATTGCATCATTAGTAATGTCCAAAACATCATTGATGCCCATTTTTGAGCATTTAAACACAATCACAGCGATCCATAACGATGACAAGCCAAGCCATGCGAAACCGGAAAATTTTGTCAATCTGACCACATTTGACCTTGACGATATTGACCTAAGGTCACGAAAATTGCACACAATAGAGTTTACTACCGTGCCCATCCACCCTGCGAATTTCGTTCCTCCAGCTTTACTAGGAGCCGAGATCTTAGGGGGGGGGAATCCGCCCCCCTCCAGTGCGCGTAATTCTCAGAGGCCCTCCAGGGCGCGTGTTAATCAAGGAGCGATTTTCATGCTTGAGTGCTACATTATTGCTATATGTGTGCTTAATTTCTTCATGAAGGTCCATTCTGCTGTCTGCACGTGAAAGCATATCTTGCAGTTCAAATGCGTAGTTAAGAACGACAAAATGGAGGCTTGTTTCTCTGTGCTACCTACAGGCAGGTCTTTGTTTGGGAAAACTAATAGTCGAAGAGACACTAATCATTTAAATAATGTACATGGCAGCGCTCTGAAACCGCTCAGACTTTGTAGTGGGGCCTTTATTAGGGTCTAGATTGACACATCTAAGACAATTCGACTGTTTGAGGTACATATCATATACCAGATACTTGATCAAACATTCTCTCTAGACTAGATCTAAGGCGGCGAGTTCTTAACCGGGAAGTCGCTATGAGCGATTTTATACGCTTAGACAGCCGAAAATAATACTTGACAATGCATGGAACACTAGGGTTTTAGGCAGGGCCTCGTCTAAGGAATTTTGACTGGTGGACCACTTTGGCCAAGGGCCCTCCATGTTTTAGGGGCCTCCATTCCTACCTATGGGCCTCCTACAACCAAGACGAGCATCTTGTATCCATGCGAGGCCTTCTGCCGGTGCGTTTATACCCAATATCCAAGGCCTCTCATAATCATGCCGCATCAGCGCTATTTATGGGTATGTTGTGTTAAGGCTTAATGATAATCCTGTGCTCCTAATCCGGTCAGGATTACTTTTTTACGGATGTCACGGCACCCTTGGTGAAGACGCCACTGACTCTGACAGGACATGTCTTGAAGAAGTCACTGCCAACTATATAGTGCAGGTTAAACAGTGAATGAAAAGGCCAGATTTCGCATGCTTGCCTGGGTGTACTAATTATTATTTTCAAGGCAAATATGCACTGAACGATATCAAAGTAGCATGTAGCTGTCTCGCAGAACCTAATGGCTTACCTACATTTGAACTTTCATGAAACATTACTGTCAAATTTCAGCTTGTTTCATTTTGGCAAAAAACAAGGTACAATAAGGGTACTCGGTACTATTCACGGTACGATACAGTACAGCACGGTAATGGTGCTCACTGAGCGCCGAACGCCGCTTTACGACTGAGTACAAGGAACAAACTGACCGAAAAGGAAATCGTCCCTACTGCCTCCGGGTTAACAATGTGAGATCAGCAGGGTACACAGGAGATGTCACGCATACATGTGTACAATACCCAGCCATCAGCTTCTAAACAACGCGTTCTCTCAGAGTTTGAGCATCCTCTGGGTTACTATCACAAAATCCCCGCCGTCAACGACTAGGAGGGGCGCGCACCACCGCTCGTGGCTCGCCGCGTCTAAGCGTAAAGCTACTATCACAAGGCACACAAGGCTGAGTATGCCGCTGCGACGGGTTCAACGGGTGCAAATACGCGACTTGTCGCATTGCCTGGTTGGATTCTGAACTCGCATAGTGCCAACTAGCAAACGCACGCGATAACTTTGGTCAAACATCACAGTAACGATTCAGTATTTACAACCATCAGAATCACATCACGATCTTTGTACCATCTGGATTATCTCATGACTGACTACCTACACGTTCCCTGTCGCCCGGAAGAACTTCGTGACAAACTCACGCTTCTGGTAGGTGGCTGCAGCTGGCACCCGCATGCGCCGCCCCCTTGCCTCAAGGTAGGCACACACCGCTGGGCGAGGATCGTAATGAGCCGTGCCGACACCGTTGAAAGCGATGATCAGACGGGCATTCACTGTGTCGTTCTTCATGCTGAGCCTGTTGTATGAGCGTAGGTTATTGTAGTGAGAGACAGCACGTTCTGTGGCCATGCTGTGGGGCGTGAGCGTGATGAAAGCAGCCAGCACCTGCTTGCAAACGCCGGTTGATGCTTTCAGCATGGCTCGCAGTTTTCTGTCGTCCGAGTGCTCTGCGCCGCCTAACGCTTGCATGGCCGGCCACCTGTCGCAGACGTTCAGAGAGAACTCTGTCGCCTTCTCGGGGAACAGGTCGCTGACCACGCTCTCCCCGGCACGGATGAACTCTTCGGCGGTCTGAGCCCTCATCATCCGATTCATGCTCTGGATCACTTCCTCCTGTTCAAAGTCGAGACGCTGACCGACGAAGTTGATTGCGCTCTGCAGAACCTCTTCTCTGACGGCCTTGAAATCGCGCTCAAACGTGACGTTCTCGTTTGGGACGCGCCTTCTCGGACTCGGATCTTCCCGCTCCCTGCCCTTGTCTAGGGCCTGTTCCTCTCCACCTCCCAGGAGGTTACCATGGGTCATCACCGTTAGTTGCATGTTGGCGCTGCCGCGCGCCTCGAGCGCCTGGAGGAGGATGATGTCGCTCCGTTGAAATCTCTTCTGGAGGTGGGTGATGACTTCGCTTACGTCCCCCATCAGGCGAGTGAGACGCACCAACCTTCCCCCTTCCTCCCAGCGGCGCAGGAATCCGCGCGCTTCCGCCTTCGATGCTTTGCTCTCCTCACTCCCTGACTGGCTTATCTCCTCCCAGACGACGCGGCATGCTGGCAGGTTCTTCAGCATGGCTGTGATGAGGGCGAGCAGATGTTGCGAGAAACGGACGTCGAAAAACGCTGGAAAGGCCACCGTGCCACCGTGTTTCTTCAGGCGCACCGTCCTCTTCCCCGACACTCGGAAGAATGTCGCCACGGCGCGGAGGTCTCCCTTCCAGTGCTGGATCTCCATCACAGTATTCTCGACGCTCTCCATCGCGAGGTCTGATCTGTGACATGCACACCAGAATGTGAGCAGTTGGCGCTGCGCGTAGTCAGCTAGGAGGCGCCACAACCCCCGTGTCGGCCGGTGTTCGCTGTTTCTCCGTCAGTGGTCACACCAACGAGCTTGTCGAGAGGCTCCCCAGCTCGCTTCAAGCCGTTCTTTACGGCTTCCAGAAGGCCACTAGCACCTGAGCCCTCAGGCTCCTCGACCCCAAGAATGACGGTCTGAAGACTACCGTCGTCCCGGATGAGACGCGCGGTGATGAACTTATTATCAATCGCCTGGCGATCCACCGACCCGTCAACTTGAACGCTGTAGGCCACGCACTCTGACATGGCATGACCGAGCTTTTGCAATTTCTGGCATTTGCCACTGGTGGACCAATTTCCCGTCACTGGTGGACCACTTTGGAGCACTGGTGGACCAAGTGGTCCACCAGTGACTATGTTAGACGAGGCCCTGGTTTTAGGTGCATGGTACCCGCACTACGCAGTGTTGATAATTACCAGATCGAAAGAAGTGCTACCTATTTCACTGCTTCCTATGCTATGAGTTGACGATGCCAAATAATAACGCCGCATATCCATAGTTCAAGCAAATTGTGCATGTGCCGCCTTTTGAGCATTCAGATGAGTGTTCATGAACTTGTGATTACTCTCAGGACCTTTATATCTCCGTGACCTGACCTGATATTTACTTTAATTATGGAGTTCTAATGAAATATCTCACTTGTCATGATGTCGTTCCTGACTTTAGGGAAGTCATCACGATGACGACAGAGCTCATCATATATTCAATCTTAGTATTTCTTCTTATTCCATTAAAAAACAATTTAACCCATGACAATTCATCCTGATATCATAATATTGCGATTAGATATCACATTATGCATGACAACGTTTTAATACTCGACATCTCGGTTTGATCTTGTGTCCGGACCTGAGGTCAGCTTTACATATGTTTTATTTTTGTCAGTATTTGCTGATGCATCCATACTTGGTTTTTACTGTATTTTCTGTGTTCAGGATAATGGAGCAGTATACATTTAAAACCTGAATTGGAGCGAAGGCGTGACCTGACTTTCACCCGACCCAGCGCCTTGAACTTAATATACTGAAGCTCCATTTGTTAACGCAATGTGCACTGATCAATCGCATGGCGATATTCTCTTTGGACAACACAGGTAATGTAAGCATTGCGAAGGCACCGAGGAGATATCGTACGGGTGGATCGGACTACTTCTCTAGCCGACCTTATATGGATAGTTGCGGCACAATCTCCGCGTTCACATTGGGAGCATATGGTTCGTGTCATCGCAGGCAACAGACGTGACCGCATTTCACGTGATCCGAACTGGCGAAACGATGGCAGCCGCGCACTCTGTGCCTTCTGGGTGTGCTACGAAAGCCGGCAGCGACCACTGATGGGTCTCGCCGTCAAACGGCGGATAATTCGCCATCCCATCGACTGGAATATTCCGCTACATTACCAGTGCAGTCGATGCGCACTTGAAACCCGACTGGAATATTCCGCCCATAAATCGTACTAAAGTCCTGAAATGATGCGTTCATGATTATCCTTTATCCGTGCATTCTATTGCGGCAAATTGTGTAACCGATGCGGCCTCTTTCACCGATCAATGTGGGCTGATGATATACTGAATGATGTTTGGCTGATGTTCAGCTGATGACGCACTGAGTGATCCTCGGCTGATGTTCAGCTGATGACGCACTGAGTGATCCTCGGCTGATGTTTAACTGATGTTCAGATGATGGTCTGTCGATCTTCACTGATGAAGGCTTGCATTCACTTAGGGGTGCTTGATCACCCATAAAGCTTTCAAAACACCCACGCCATCACGCGTAAAACATGCCTCATTTATTGCGTGCTCCTACATTATATTTGTGTGTTGCCAGGCTGATGTTCTGAGAATAATCGGCTGATTTTCCTTTCGCGATCTGGTGATATTCGGCCGTACTGTACGTGTCGCAGACGGACACTTCGCCGCTTCACCAATAGTAAACCACCGTTGGACTGTGCTTGCGGGAACTTTTTTAACGTGATGCGCGGACAATGTCAACCATTTAAATATTCGCGCTTTTTGTGCAACGTGTTGTGTCCTGACGTATTTTCAGTTTGGCGTGAAATGTAATTAAATATTTCCAAGGTCTGCGATGCAGGACGTAATGGAGATGTGAATTTGTGTGCACACAGTTGCACCAGCGTTGTATTATACCGGGTATTTTCTGTGCGGGTATTTTCTGTATCGCCAACTTCGCAGAATGTACGCTCTACGGCTTTGCTTGGAATGAATGGACCTGCAAACAATCTTCCACCCGAACAAAACCCGTGACGACGTGAACGCGTGCAGGACCAAACGGTATCACGCACACCTGCAGCTGAAGGCAATCAGTGCTGGTGTATCTTGCAGCCATCGATCTTCGGGATGCAATTGTTTGGAATTATGTGGGGTGTCAACAATAGACGAAATATTTAACGTGTATATGCCAACCTATTTCCGTCACTTCCATTCCATGCCCAAATGTCTTCGTTTGGACATCAGCATTAGCAGCATCAGCAGCGCCGCCTGGTGTGGGCGACATGAACTGACTGCTCGTCTGTCCACTGCAGCGCCGCCTGGTGTGGGCGGCGCGCAAGGCACTCTCGCGGATTCCTGTGGCGACGCTAAAGTCGGGGGACGATCAGCTCAAAGACGGCGACTGTTGCGCCGTCTGTCTGGAGGCGTACCGCCCCACGGAGCACCTGCGGACGCTGCCCTGCAGGTGAGACGTCTGTCGCTACGTCTGCAGGTGAGGTGTCTACTGCCCGTTATGTACAGGTGGTGACCTCTACTGTCACCTTCCACGGACGAGTGATCTTCGGTCGATATGACAAAGGCATTTTCTCCGCTATTGGTTTATTAATGTGTATTTCAAAGCCAAACACTTAACAAGCACTTAGCACGGAAAGTATGCAACAAGTTAAGTTGTCTCTTTTTCGTCATGTAATGAAGGTCTGACTTTTGTGACCGAATATTCGAATAACCTGTAACTAGCCATGTTAGAGTTGAGAGTTTGGATTCACGCTACCCAGCACTATTTCCCGGTAGACACAAGTAATCTGGAATTCCGACCAGCATTGCTCTGGTGATAGCATGTCTAATGCACGGAACCTTGTGCTTTGGACCGGGTGAGGTGGATAAGCTGATGTTCATGATGTACCTGAAAGCGTATTCATCGCATTGTCCTCGAAGCGTTGCACGTTCCCTTGCAAGAGCGTCTGGTACATCCCGACTATCTCTCGGATACACTCGCGCACGCTGGTCGACGCCGCACCAAGAATAGTCCTCTGTAAATGGTCGCTTCGCTCGATTCTAGTTAGTCCATTTGGCCATTGATCGCAGGGAAGTTTTTTATGTCCACAGCTGCCGGGAGACGTCAAAGTGAACGCCGCTGGATCTCGGGACATGCGCGTGGCACGCGATCGATGTGCACACATCTCTGCCGATAGGCTTAACTTGGGAAGGGACGAGTGGTCTAGGGGTTAGATGCTCGTCTCACAATCGAAAGATTGTTGGTTCGAATCTCACCTGTCGCTACTCTTCGCCCGCGACCAATCGGCGTGAGAGATTGGCGACGCTATATGACTCAACGGTCGACGTGTCGTAAAACCAATAACCAACCAGGCTTAACTTGGGAAGCGCGAAATGTACTACCTAAGAAATATGGCGCGAATATACGTACGCTACAATTGCAATATCTCACCCACTATGGGTCGAAGCTACATTACAGTAACTCACCACCGTGGAGAAGTGAATGGAGACTCGTGTTAGTTCCAACGTTTGCACGAGTACGTGCCTCTACAGATGATTGGGTAGAATGTAAGATTTGCTGCCTTTTGGTGTTTTTTTTGCGATAAGTCATACCTAAGGGAACCGGATGAAACAACGATTTGTAACATGTATGATATTAGATGTACAAACTACATTTCGTCCACCGAACGTAACACTGCGCTCACGAGGGAGACGCCACGAGTGAGACGCCACCCTAACCTCAAAGGGTCAACGTCATAATTTTGAAACACGTTTCCGAATTCAAACAGTTTGCGACCATACCATGCATACACGTGTGACCCGTTTCAGTATAAGCACGCAACCGTCGAATTGTTTCCACTGAAAATATTTGGTGACAATCTTGCTTACACCAACAAATAAACATGCCTTTTTCAGCCACCCACGCAAATGATTGGTGCCGCAAGCTCCTGCGATGTCCATACATACGCATACAGAACTCATGCGTCTGTTTCAACCGATACATTCAACACTCGTATCACCATGCGACCACGTGTGCGTGCAGTTGGGTGAAACTGGCAGCGACTATGGAGCGGCTGCTCACTGCGGTCATGGATCAATCCGGACACTGATGGAAACACTGAGTGGACGGCGGCGGTACCCTGAAACGTCCCGCCGACCGCGGTGGTCCACGCTGCCCCGCCGACCGCGGGTGGTACCCAAACGTCCCGTCGACCGCGGGTGGTACCCAAGCGTCCCGCCGACCGCGGGTGGTACCCAAACGCCCCATCGATCCCAGATGGTACCCAAACACCCAGCCGACCTCGGATGGTCCGGGCGCCTATGTCCCGACTTACTGGCAACACTTGGATCTTCCGCGGTTGTCGCGTCCGCAGCCGAAGAGGGCACATATATAGCTAACCGGGTATATTCAGTGAAGATATTAGTAGTTTCTTTTACGTTGGTGCAGCGAAAGGCACACGGTTCTGTCCGATAGCCTGGCAGGTTCAGAGCACTGTCCGACAGGCCGCCAGACACGGCAGGCCGCCAGACACGGCACACTGTCCGACAGGCCGCCAGACACGGCACACTGTCAGACAGGCCGCCAGACACGGCACACTGTCCGACAGGCCGCCAGACACGGCACACTGTCCGACAGGCCGCCAGACACGGCACACTATCAGACAGGCCGCCAGACACGGCACACTGTCCGACAGGCCGCCAGACACGGCACACTGTCCGACAGGCCGCCAGACACGGCACACTGTCAGACAGGCCGCCAGACACGGCACACTGTCCGACAGGCCGCCAGACACGGCACACTGTCCGACAGGCCGCCAGGCACGGCACACTGTCAGACAGGCCGCCAGACACGGCACACTGTCCGACAGGCCTCCAGACACGGCACACTGTCAGACAGGCCGCCAGGCACGGCACACTGTCCGACAGGCCGCCAGACACGGCACACTGTCCGACAGGCCTCCAGACACGGCACACTGTCCGACAGGCCGCCAGACACGGCACACTGTCAGACAGGCCGCCAGGCACGGCACACTGTCCGACAGGCCTCCAGACACGGCACACTGTCCGACAGGCCGCCAGACACGGCACACTGTCAGACAGGCCGCCAGACACGGCACACTATCAGACAGGCCGCCAGACACGGCACACTGTCAGACAGGCCGCCAGGCACGGCACACTGTCCGACAGGCCGCCAGGCACGGCACACTGTCCGACAGGCCGCCAGACACGGCACACTATCAGACAGGCCGCCAGACACGGCAGGCCGCCAGGCACGGCACACTGTCCGACAGGCCGCCAGACACGGCACACTGTCCGACAGGCCGCCAGGCACGGCACACTGTCAGACAGGCCGCCAGACACGGCACACTGTCAGACAGGCCGCCAGACACGGCACACTGTCCGACAGGCCGCCAGACACGGCACACTGTCCGACAGGCCGCCAGACACGGCACACTGTCCGACAGGCCGCCAGACACGGCACACTGTCAGACAGGCCGCCAGACACGGCAGGCCGCCAGACACGGCACACTGTCCGACAGGCCGCCAGACACGGCACACTGTCAGACAGGCCGCCAGACACGGCACACTGTCCGACAGGCCGCCAGGCACGGCACACTGTCAGACAGGCCGCCAGACACGGCACACTGTCAGACAGGCCGCCAGACACGGCACACTGTCCGACAGGCCGCCAGACACGGCACACTGTCCGACAGGCCGCCAGACACGGGTCACTGTCCGACAGGCCGCCAGACACGGCACACTATCAGACAGGCCGCCAGACACGGCACATGTCAGACAGGCCGCCAGATACGGCACACTATCAGACAGGCCGCCAGACACGGCACACTATCAGACAGGCCGCCAGACACGGCAAGGCCGCCAGACACGGCACACTGTCAGACAGGCCGCCAGATACGGCACACTGTCAGACAGGCCGCCAGACACGGCACACTATCAGACAGGCCGCCAGATACGGCACACTGTCAGACAGGCCGCCAGATACGGCACACTGTCAGACAGGCCGCCAGACACGGCACACTATCAGACAGACCGCCAGACACGGCACACTATCAGACAGGCCGCCAGACACGGCACACTATCAGACAGGCCGCCAGACACGGCACACTGTCCGACAGGCCGCCAGATACGGCACACTGTCAGACAGGCCGCCAGACACGGCACACTGTCCGACAGGCCGCCAGACACGGCACACTGTCCGACAGGCCTCCAGACACGGCACACTGTCCGACAGGCCGCCAGGCACGGCACACTGTCAGACAGGCCGCCAGACACGGCACACTATCAGACAGGCCGCCAGACACGGCACACTGTCAGACAGGCCGCCAGACACGGCACACTATCAGACAGGCCGCCAGACACGGCACACTGTCAGACAGGCCGCCAGACACGGCACACTGTCCGACAGGCCGCCAGACACGGCACACTATCAGACAGGCCGCCAGACACGGCACACTGTCAGACAGGCCGCCAGACACGGCACACTGTCAGACAGGCCGCCAGACACGGCACACTGTCAGACAGGCCGCCAGACACGGCACACTGTCCGACAGGCCGCCAGACACGGCACACTGTCAGACAGGCCGCCAGACACGGCACACTGTCCGACAGGCCGCCAGACACGGCACACTGTCCGACAGGCCTCCAGACACGGCACACTGTCAGACAGGCCGCCAGACACGGCACACTGTCAGACAGGCCGCCAGGCACGGCACACTGTCAGACAGGCCGCCAGACACGGCACACTGTCCGACAGGCCGCCAGACACGGCACACTGTCAGACAGGCCGCCAGACACGGCACACTGTCCGACAGGCCGCCAGACCGCCAGACACGGCACTGTCCGACAGCCACACCTATACATGGATTATGGATAGTATACCTCACTGCTAGTCGCAGGGTCCCTTTTTGCCGTCGCATCTAGTCTCGTCTCTCCAGTTCTGGCAGTACCGATATAACATTGGATTTAATTCGACCATATGTGCGCCATGTTCCATTTATGAAGTATACCGGACTCTGAGGTGATGCCCTTGATTCATAGTAAGGCCCAGCATGCAAGACAGTATTTTTGGACGCATGTCGTTTACACAAGTGAACTTCTCCACGAGAAGGTCAGAGCTCATCTCGAATCACGAGCTTTGTCTTAAACTGGTTCTCGTTCAGTTCGAGCGAGTCCCAGAACTTGAGAGCCGGGCTGGCTGGCAGCTCCGTTACCGCCTCCCACTCCCTGTCGATAACCAAGTAGTGTGGGTCGTGCGGGTAATAGTATTCCCAGTACTCACGCCAGATGCCGAGGTCGATACCATTTATGTCGGGGGTGGGGTCGCCTGACTTGGCAAATGTTATCCACATGTTGAGAATTGACCGTATTTCGTGAACGAGCGGATCCGATTTATCGTATACGGGCGCCAGCTCGTTGGAGAACATGAGCAGGAGTTCGTCTTTCTGCGAGATGCCCAGGTCGTGTTCAGAGCTGGAGCCCCCTCCCCGGGCGTGTCGCAGCCTGCTCGGGTGCCAGTGCGGTACCTCGTGGCCCGTGCGATGCGCGTGCTCCAGGTCACGGAAGCCGAGTCGACCCTTCAGATTCCATTGGTAGACGAACACCTTGTGTGTGGAGTAGAACGCGTGCCACCACGCCGCCTTCTCCGTGCAGTGCAGAAACATGCGGTCTGTCAGCAGTTCCACCAGCTGACGCGCGCTCCTGTCATCTATCGGCCGGTTGCCAAAATAGTGCTTACGAATCTTGGCGGCGGTGTCGCTGAGATCGCTAGCGGAGTGCGCGAATCGCAGCAGCCGGGGCGCCTCCTCGTCGAAGCGTCCGTTGAGCTGTTGCAACTTCTCGGGGTCGTTCAGCAGCGAGTAGGCCATGTCGGCTCCCTCGTCTCGGTTGACGCCGACGATCCACGGACTGTGACGCATGTTGTTGTCGGCCATCAGCTTGCTGGGCGGCTTCGGCAGGATGCCCTCCGGCGAGTAGAAGTCGACCACGGGCCCGAAGGGTGCGCCTCCCGTCAGCTGGTGGCCCATGTGCGCCGTGGCGCGCACGATCTCGTCGCCGGCCACCTGGCGCAGACACGCGACCATGCTCGCCTTGTCGGCGACGGGGCAGGCGAGCCGCTCGGCCAACAGCGCCGTGTTGTTCGCCGTCTCCGGCACCATTGCCCACGCGCAGAAGGCGGTGCCACTCTGCGAGATGGCGCGCTCGAACAGGTTCTTGGCCTTGTGCGTGAGCTGCATGAAGTGGACTGACGCGGCGCCGGCGCCCTCGCCCATGATGGTGGTGTGCGCGCGGAGACCACCGAAAAACTCGATGTTGTCGTCGATCCACTTGAGCGCCAGCAGTTGGTCCTGCAGGCCTTGGTTGCCCGGCGCCTCCAAGTCGCTCGTGGTTGCGAAACCTGCACGGAGTGGATTGGATTAGATCGTCGGTGGCTTGAGCTGTACATAGGCGGCGCCAGGGATGTTATTCTATGTACTTTTAGTGGTCCGTCTCAATGATGGTTCGCAGTCTCGCAATGTCGCTATGTTTACCGTGGAACCATATGGAGTTTCCCCATAATTGGGAGCCTGATATAATACATGCGTTGTCATCCCCCCCCCCCTCCCAATCGATTGGTGGACCATTCTCCGTCGCGCTTGGGCGGCGATGTGAGGACATGCGAGGTTGGCAGCGATCGCGCACCTCCCTTGATGTCTGACACGATGTGGGTATCTCATGGTGTCGGATTTAATAAGGAGCGGCGCCGTGTATGTAAAAACGAGCAGGCAACATACGAAAAATGAGCAGTTATATAGATATCAGGGATGCCCTCCACAGATCAAGGGCATCGAAGTAAAGTGGTACACATTCAAGTTTTATGCTGAGGGTGACTAGGTTCTCCGGACCTCCCATAACCAAAATGATGTGTGCACTGCTACGCAATAGACTGAAGCACACGTGCCCTTGTCATACACCCGAAATGCCTTCTTCTGGTGTTTGGTGTGCCTTTGTCGAAGTGCTCTCCAGTGAAAGATCGATAAAATGCACTGCCACAGACCACATGCTGGATACTAGTAACATTGGTGTGGCATGAATAATGCCTGCTCCATGACCTTCTCCACCCATGGTCGAAGGTGAAATTAAGTGAAAGGCTTAATTTCGTGGGTGGTGGGAAAAAAACTTCTGGGAAACCCTTTGCCAGGAGAGATTTGAAGAAAAACTCGCGAGTTTGTGTTGAGCGCGAGATTGCACGAAATGCGCAGTAGACGAAAAAGTAAGACGATTTTAAGGAGAAACCAAAGCAGAGTCTTGGATGTCGTTGAAGTCTTGGGCTCGGTGATTAAGCTGAGCGTCTGGCACCCCAGATGTACGGGGTCCGATTCCCCGCGGTGCCCGCCCTTCCTGCCAGGGTGAGAGGCAGGCGCCGCCACATGGCCTCAGCTGCTGAGTGCTTCGTAAAGTCACATCACAACCACCACCACCAAAACGGTGTTCTTGCCATTTCTCTCCATCTTCCCTTCACAGCATTATGAATTTGAGTTGTTGGAGGCCCTGCCCCAACATATTTGTTGTTGCGGAAACGGTGGCTGTGCCACTGTATGTAATATTTTTGGTTTGTCTTCAGAGTACGTTGACGGCGATATTCGACAAAACATGACCTGTTTCGACCCTTCAGCACGCTCACGTGATGGCATGGAGTAGCATCAAACACGCAAATACCCGATACAAAAATATCACTAGAAATTCCTAGTGTTGTTTTGGCTTGCGCACCACATCCGCCCCTCCACTAAAAAGAGCGAAATAATGTGTGACACTCAGTCACCTTTGGATGCAAAGTGCGAAACTGCGTTTTTACGGAAATATTGCATTGCTTATTGATGTAATGTTTTCACGATGCATTCCGGCAGGTAATTTCCGTTTCATTTCCGCTGCAAGGTGTTATGTTTCGAAGCGCTCGAAAGCCCAAAAGGTGTTATATTAATTATATCGTGGACTAACAAGTTGCTTTTCTGGGTCGGAAAAAATGAGAAGTACCGTAATAAAATACGCCATCAGTTTAAGTTCACGCTTCGATTTTCAATGGACGCAGCCGTTCTAAATTCAGATCACAAGCGTAAGATTTGAGGTGGTCAGGGGATTTGCAAGCTGGAAAGAGCCTCTCCATCATCGAGGTAGGATTATTCACACGTGCCACCGGCGGCCAAGTCTCGACACTGCAGCACCACGGAGCGTGACTCACCGAAGGCGCCCAGCCGGTAGTTGATGGTGACGAGTATCACGTCGTGCTCGAGCCAGTAGCGCGGCCCGTACCAGCGACTGCTGCCGCTGCCCGTCAGCCAGTCGCCGCCGTGCACGAACACGAGCGGCGCGGTCGGGTTGCCCGGCGGCAGGCGGCGCGTGTACACGTTCAGGTAGAGGCAGTCCTCGTGGCCGATCGCCCGCGCGGCGCCGGCGTCCCACTGCAGACACTCGGGCCCGTCGGCGGTGGCGTTCAGCACGTCCGGCCACGGCCCGGCCGGCTCGGCGGCGCCGAACCGGCGCGTCACGCGGCCATACGGGATGCCGCGGAACGCGTAGATGAGGTTCTCGTCGAAGGCACTCGTCATGAGCGACGGCCGCAGCTCGCCCTGCGGGATGGTCACTGTGGGCAGGTCGCCCTGCGTGATGGTCACTTTGGGCGGGTCGGCGCGCACCACCACCACCGCCGCCGCCGCCAGACAGACGAGCGGCGCGAGAGGCCACATGGCAGGTGTGGGCCGGGACCGACGTCGGCTTCCACAGGCGAGCTGGACGGCCAGACCGGGCGACGGCGCAGAGTCAGGCCGCGCGAGCTGGTCGGCGTCCGGTGACTGGACGGCCGCGCTCCAGCCTCCGCCTCCGCCGCCTGCCAGCCGGCCGCCGTCGGCAGGCCGTTGAACCGGGCCGAGAGTAGCCGGCGGGCTGGCCGCCGCTCCCGCTGTCCCGATCGCCGGCACGCCATCTAGTGTGAGGTCACTGACCTCTGACGGCTGGGGCTGACCGCCAACCGCCGGTCGCCACACTTGCGGACCCGTGCGGTCCAGGCGCAAATGGTACACGGTGTTCAGAACAGAGGTGCTACTTCTCCATCCGGCGCACCGCCACCGAAGCTCGAGGAGAGTGTGAAAAAGTGGGCACGACCCCTGGTGGGCAAAGTTATTTGTTGCGATGGATTAACAAAAATAAGTGGACCCTTTTGGAGAAAAGCAGAGAACCCGTATCGTCTAACCCCCTTCGAACAGGCCAGGGTTAGTAAATGCATGCACCAAAACACACAATCCCTACATGAAATTCTGTCGCCGAGAATTGGACATGAAAGCACCGGGCAACCAACGGGTCCGACAGGCCGCCAGACCGCCGGCCATGCGAGCGATTTCAACCTAAGTGGGTGTATAGGGCAGTCATGGGCGCTGAATCAATCTGTGAAAGTTTTAGCTTCGTACTGGCAGCGACCTCGGAGATATGGCCTGAGGAAATTTTCATGGGTCACATTGCATGTCAATCTTTGAGAGCGTTTATCTCCGGTACTTTAAAACCTACCATAGACATATAGCACATCTGTAGAATCGCAAAGACATCTTCTTTTCATTTCTGGGATCGGTTTTTAATTTTGAACAAATTTCAAAACTTTGGCCATTTGACCTCAGGCCACGTTACCTCCCGTGACCCTAAGCCACTTGATATTCACATTTGTAACCACATTTACTATAGGGGTCATCGATTGTCTTTCGAAGCAAAAAATAAAAATAATGTTTATTTACTATAACTATTAATAATTTGCCTTCATTCTACCAGTGTTTTTTTCGTACGTTTTGCTGAGTGGTCGGGTCAGTCTTTTGCTAGCGATTGACCCCCAAAGCTCATAGGGCTATGGTTTGAGATATGCACTTATCAGGCATGAGATGAATCCGAACGTGCCCGATTTCATGGCCTCAGGTCACCAGGTCACCTATCCAGTTCAGGTTAAATACATCAGTGGAGGTGAAAATGTCTGAAGACGTTTTGGACCCATAGTAGTGAGATAGGTGCTGATTTACACCTAAATAAATATTTAATGTATGCCTGTTACGTAGTCGATGAGAATGATTGGCACCGAGTTCAGTTCTAATTCATGATTCCAATGACTTTATATTTTCGAAACGATCTATGCCGGCTTTGTCCAGTCCATGTCCGGCAAGTTTAATCTCGTAAGGCATCGTGGTTGGTTAGTTGGTTATTGGTTTTACGACACGTCGACCGTTGAGTCATATAGCGTCGCCAATCTCTCACGCCGATTGGTCGCGGGCGAAGAGTAGCGACAGGTGAGATTCGAACCCACAATCTTTCGATTGCGAGACGAGCATCTTACCCCTAGACCACTCGTCCCCTCGTAAGGCATCGTGCATACATTACATAACGCTAGCAGAGGGGGGGGGGGGAGAGGTAAGCCGCTGCGTTACGTCCCATAAGTAATACAAGTATATGGTTAACAGATAAAAAGCGTTACATAGGGGAGGGGGCCAAAATTGGCCAAAAATTGCGTTACGTAGTTAATGGACGGTCCCTAACCTTCAAATGTTTCCGTAATCATCTGCGTTTCAATGATTGAACAAGGCGGACGATGTGAAACAATATACACATTAAACAGTATTTTTGTGCGCGACACTACATTAGTGTGTTTCGTAATTGTTTTATGTCGGCTTTCTACCAAAAAAAACTACATTTTACAACTACATTACATTACATTACAACAATACTACATTACAACAAACTACATTTGGCGCGCCGTCAGGTACGAAGAACTGATGCATAAGCTGAAGGACGAATACGGGAAGAGTGCAGGGGCTACAGACGTCTACTTCAGATTCTGACCCTGTCACCTTTCGGAATCGAGCGCACAGCAGAGTTCTTTGGAGCCAGTCTCTACCTGGTGAAGAAAATCCGAAAACTCAGAGAGGAGAGGGAGTTGTTTCCTGTAGTAGATAAAGTTAGCAGAGGAAAGTGTGTAAGTGACCGGGATAAGCGTGCAGTTATCGATTTCTACGAGTCTGACGAGATAAGTAGGATGTGTCCCGGAAAGAAAGACTGCATCGTCGTTCGTGACGAGAACGGCGTGAAAGTGACGAAACAGAAACGTCTTATACTGGGGAGCTTAAGGGAGATTTATGTCGTGCCTACGGTGTGTCAGCCTTGGGCTTCTCTTCTTTCGCAGCACTACGGCCTAAATACTGCGTGTTGGCAGGGTCCAGCGGTACACACGCAGTATGTGTGTGTACCTATCACCAGAATGCGAAGCTAATGGTCGAGTCATTAGACGTTGCGGGGCTGACATATCACGATCTCATGGGCATGGCCGTCTGCGACACTACGAACGAAACATGCATGATGGGAAACTCCCTCAATTTCCCCGGGGAGCAGGGCGTCCTCTCCTTCATAGAATTAGTAGAGGACGGGTACGAGGACAGCATGAACATGGAGGACACCATCACATACAAACAGTGGGTTAAAACTGATAGTTGTACATTGCTCGATCATATTGAGCCGCGTGACGCGTTTATGACGACCTTGTCTAAGACGATCCGCAATCTGACCAGACATCACAATGTGTCTAAGGAACAGGGGCGTGCTTTTCAGGAGTTGAAGGATTCAGTCGGTGTGGGTGAGGCAGTAGTTGTAGGCGATTTTGCCGAGAACTATACCTGCGTTGTACAGGATAAGGTACAGAGTTATCATTGGGACGCTCCTCAAGTGACGGTTCATCCGTTTGTAGCTTATTGGAAAGAGGACAACTCCACAGTACATCAGAGTTTATGTGTTATATCCGATGCACTGAAGCACAATGTTGCTATTGTCCACGCGTCCTTGCAACAGTTAGTTCCTATTTTGAAGTCACGTGTCCCTGGTCTCAGAAAGATTCACTACGTTTCAGACGGATGCACCGGCCAGTACAAGAACCGTTTCAATTTTGTGAACCTTTGCCGTCACCGTGAAGATTTCGATGTTGACTGCGAGTGGCACTTTTTCGGTACCTCCCATGGCAAGAGCGTATGCGATGGTGTCGGTGGTACAGTGAAAAGAGCGACGGCTATGGAGAGTTTGAGACGACCTAGCCAGGACCAGATTCTGAGCGCTGAAGATATGCACCGGTTTCTCAGTGAAAAATTCATTTCGGTCATTCACTTCCTATTTGTTTCCAAAGATTACGTTTCAAAAGTGACTGAATCCCTTAAAGAGCGGTTCGCCAAGGATCCCACCGTCAAGGGCACACAAAGGTTTCATAAGTTTACACCAGTTGACCGGTTTCACATCATTGCCTCTGAACTATCATCCAGTACTGCAGGAGTTCATGTTCGCGTTTGTAAGGATGAGTAGGTAAGCGTTAATATGTAGTTGATTTTAGGTGATCAAGTGTGAGCGAATGTAGGCATGCCAATACAAAAACGCGTGATGAGATTTTCATTGGCTTGTGGATACGGAATTTTGTTGTTGGAGGATTCGTTTATTCTTATGTCGATATTATTGTTATTATGCATATAGGTGCATATGGTGGTATGTTGCCAGTGTTTGTTTTTAACTTTGCATGTGAAATGAATAAATGTTGGCATATTAATGCTATCTCTAAAAACTATTCACGCTAACCTCTCAGCTCTCATGGCTGGCGAACATCAAGGTAAAGTTGAAGTTACTTTCCAACGTCTTCCGACTTGACCATTTTTCACCTCCACTGACGTATTTAACCTGACCTGGATAGGTGACCTGATGACCTGACAGGGTTAGAATATTGGTTTCTCGTTAGGTGTGAGATGTCGATACGAGCACAGTAGGGTGTAGAAATTTGACATGGATTTAGTGTCATTTAAAATATTTTTGACGTCTTTCAGACTCAAATTTTAACCAATGGTTTAGGTACTTATAACTGTACCTTTATGATTTGTTTTCAGGTTAATAATTTAGGAAAAGCTATATTTGGGATCAAGAGAATAGTACCTATGCTATTAACTGGTATTGTATGCCATGTCACATTATAGGTAATCCCTTAAACTGAAATCGCTTTGCGAAATGTTCGTGTATCACCATTCCTTATCGAGAGCACGAACATGATATAAACGAGATACTGTTAGAAAGGAAACACGAGGACTTCATAAGTACGCATCAAGGATGAGGATGTCGATACTTCTTGGACAAGGATGTCGATTGAGTGTTCAGAAAGTGGTATATTCCACCCTATTTCACGAATAATTTATAACTGTGACCTGAGGTCATGAAATCGGGCACGTTCAGGTTCGTCTCATCATGCTTGATAAGTGTATATCTTAAATTATAACCCTATGTGCTTTGGGGTCAATCGCTAGAAAAAGACTGACCCGACCACTCAGCAAAACGTGCGAAAATCAATAAACTCGGGTAGAATGAAGGCAAATTAATAATAGTTATCAGTAAATAAACATCATTTTTCTTCTTTATTTCGAAAGACAATCGATGGCCCTTATAGTAAATGTGGTTACAAATGTGAATATCAAGTGGCTTGGGGTCACGGGAGGTCACGTGACCTGAGGTCAATTGACCAAATTTTTTAATTTGTACAAAATTGAAAACTGACCCCAGAAATGAAAAGAGGTCTTTGCGATTCTAAAGATATGCTATGTGTCTATGCTAGGCTTTAAAGTACCGGAGATAATCGCTCTCAAAGATTTACCTGCAACGCGACCTATGAAAATTTCCTCAGGCCATATCTCCGAGATCCCTGCCAGTACGAAGCTAAAACTTTCACAGATTGATTCAGCGCCCATGATTACCCTATACACCCACTTAGGTTGAAATCGCTCGCATGGCGGTGTCATTTCCCAAGAATTTTGGTCGCCTGATAATGGACCTCCCCAACAGACATAAATTTGTCCATTGTGTGGCGCTTTTACGACGCTGAGTTCACATGCTCGGCTGCCGCCACTCCTATTAATGACATTAATATTCCTTGCTATAGCCATAGCCATATCATAGATAACAAGAGCAAGCCGATAGCAGCGTCATTCTTGATTCTAATTATGCTGTCAATAGCATAATTATAATCACTAGCGGATCCAGGGAGCAGACTTGTGCTCGACTCAAGTTGAATCGAGAATCGACTCATGAATCAATCGTTTTTGGATGAGTCGCAAGTTGAATCGATTCTTTTCCCCAAAATATATCTTGAGTCGTGAGTTGAATCACATCTTTATACAAATATGAGTCGAATCATGAGTCAATAATTCAAATCACAATGAGTCATTTGAGTCTTATGACTCAAATGCAAGTTATGAACAAAAGATATAAAGCATGCATCTTTGTGAATAGTATGCCATGACCCAAAGTAGGGAGTAAAAATACAACATGATTATTCATGCTTAGCATTACATTTGTCAACTTGTCAGCTGCCAGTGAGTAAAGAATTAGGGGTACTGAAGTTATTTACCAAAAAACAATGATAATAACTGCAAATAAGTATCATTGTTAAGCTTGGTATTCACAATCAGTATCATGCATGAGTAAATCCTAGTGCCAGGGACACAACTCAGAAATGGGTTGTGATTGTGAAAATGAATATGGAACCGAAACGGTCCTGCACTGCAATAGGTATCTGCACTGAATAATATTGCGTTGGTTTGTTATTTGTCACACGTGCGTCTGATATCTAGTAAGACAAAAGACTGACATCACTACAGGAGTTTTGTAATGCATTATATTATATATATATATATATATATATTTATATTTATATTTATATTTATATTTATATTTATATATATATATATATATATATATTTATATTTATATTTATATTTATATTTATATTTATGTATATTTATATTTATATATATTTACATGTATATTTACGTGTATATATTTACGTGTATATATTTACGTGTATATATTTACGTGTATATATTTATATGTATATATTTATATGTATATATTTATATGTATATATTTATATGTATATATTTATATGTATATATTTATATGTATATATTTATATGTATATATTTATATGTATATATTTATATGTATGTATTTATATGTATGTATTTATATGTATGTATTTATATGTATGTATTTATATGTATGTAATTTATATGTATGTAATTTATATGTATGTATTTATATGTATATGTATTTATATGTATATATTTATATATTTATATATATGTATATATATGTATATATATGTATATGTATGTATTTATATGTATTTATATGTATATATATGTATATATTTATATGTATATATTTATATGTATATATATATATATATATATATATATATATATATATATATGTATATATTTATATGTATATATTTGTATGATATATTTAATTTATATTTACATATATATGTACATATATATTTATATATGTATATGTGTATATTTATATATGAATGTGTATATTTATATATTATATGTATTTATATTTATGTTTATATTTATATATATATATGCATATTTATATGTATATATATTTATATATTTATATATATGTATATATTTATGCATATTTATATGTATGTATATTTATATGTATATGTGTATATTTATATGTGATACGTTATATTTATATGTTATACATATTTATATGTATATGTTTATATATTTATATGTATACATATTTATATGTATGTATATTCATATGTGTATATTTATATATTTATATGTATTTATATGTATATGTATTTATATGTATACATATTCATATGTATATATATATATATATATATATATATATATATATATATATATATATATATATGTGTGTGGGTAGCGCACACTGAATCATATGATTCATGAGCCTGATGCCCCTGAGTCGGATCTGAATCGATTCAAATTTCTGTCAGTCTGTTTGAGTCACGAATCGAATCATGTTTTGTGAGCTCTGAGTCTGAATTGAGTCGAATCAAATAATTTTGACCTGCTTTGAATCATGAGTCGAGTCAGATCTCAAGATCTATGAATCACATGAGAGTCGGCTCAAAAAAATTTGAGTAGAGCCCAAGTCTGCCAGGGATGGCCAAATATACGGCCATGGCTCCTTGCCGTGAACACGGGCAAAACAGTAATTTACCCCCGTCCCTTTTGGGGTGGGACAAATATCCTCGCCAAGCATAGTTAACACATATTTTCCTCTCCCAACTGAATGAAATAGCTTAAACCTATGCGACCGCGAAGCACCCGTCCCCTTCGGTGAACAGCTTTTTCCCCGTCCCCCTCCGGTGAACAGCCTTTTCCTCGTCCCCCTCCGGTGAACAGCTCGTCAGGATTTGGCAGTTTGTCTCGAAGTTTACCAAAAAAAATAACCTTGTTTGGCCCTCCCCTTTGAAAGTTAGCTCGATCCGCCAGTAATTAGAATGTCTGATGCCATTCTAAGAATAATTACAATACCCAAACAACAATAACAAAACTCTAATAGCAAATACTCTAGGGTATTAACTGTTAAATATTTATCCCTTAAAATAGTCTAAAATATTCCATAAATTGTCTAAAATGCTCTGGACAGAAAAATGCAATGAACATGGGTTGGTCCTCAATCGATGGTAGATGGACATTCTTGTATTGAAAGGTTGACTCGGTGATCCTCTCCAGTGTATTATACCCATATATGACGTCACAACGACTCGGGAGGCCGGAGTGTATTATACCCATATATGACGGCACAACGACTCGGGAGGCCGGAGTGTATTATACCCATATATGACGGCACAACGACTCGGGAGGCCGGAGTGTATTATACCCATATATGACGGCACAACGACTCGGGAGGCCGGAGTGTATTATACCCATATATGACGGCACAACGACTAGGAAGGTCGGCGCTGGGGTGCGAATACTTCTTGTTCGCCGAAACTAAAGGCTTGTATTGATGTAGTGGTATTGTTGGCATTGTTTTTGATATTGTTGTTGGTATTGTTGTTAATATTGTTGTTAGTATTGTTGTTAGTATTGCTGTTGATATTGTTGTTGATATTGTTTGACGTATTTGTCCGGTGGGACGTTGGGGATAATATTATTGCCTCTGTTTGTGTGGTCTTGAAGGATGAGTTAAATAATTAGCACCAACGTAACAGCAGATGAAGTTATAGGCATCGTCACGGGCGGGGCACCAGAGGCAGCTCTCCTCGGGGACGAGTGGTCTAGGGGCAAGATGCTCGTCTCGCGATCGAAAGATTGTGGGTTCGAATCTCACCTGTCGCTACTCTTCGCCCGCGACCAATCGGCGTGAGAGATTGGCGACGCTATATGACTCAACGGTCGATGTGTCGTAAAACCAATAACCAACCAATAACCAACCAGGCAGCTCTCCTCCAACCTGAAAACATTGTGACAGAAATCCGGAACATTTCGGGTTTTTTTCTAGCATGAATTGGGAGATACCTTGGCAAAAAGCTTGATTTGCACTCCAGACTCGAAGGCCAAGCGGCGGCCATGGATGCCCAGGCCTAAGTTGACCTCACCTTTTGATTGGTCTAAATCTGCCAGTTTTCACGAGCGAGGGACCGAGTCTGCCTTCCTAACCATAAAAAAGTGAGCCAGGGGCTCGACACGAGCTCGCATTTGGCCCGCAACCGGCAGGATAAGCTGGCAGCCGGTCCGCTACGGTCGGGGTACGCGGTAACAGGGCGGTCGCGCTTAACGCTCAGCAGTCGCTTAACACGCGCACTGGAGGGGGGGGGCGAAATCCGCCCACCCCTCCGGTTTTTCGTAAATAACTGCAGATTTTACCGGTCGATATACGCGATTTTCGGCGTACCTGCTTAGAAATGACCGGCGCGTCGTTTAATGCAAGAAAAATGGAAATCGGCAGAAACTTTTTCAAGTTAGGAGCCGCTAAAGTAAAAAAAAATATAGCGCCAGACCACAAAAATCGGCGCTGATGCGCTTCCCGTATATTCGCAAAAGGGAAGTGTTCTTGGCAACACTAGCGACTTGTTTGATGTATATTGATATGCTATGTAGTTTCAAGATCATGTTAGGTCACCGAGGTCAAGTCAGGTCAAGTTCATGACAGGTGAATGGAGCCAAACTTGATCAACTGGAATGTTGTCATAAATGCGCTACTGTTTGTCATTTGTACTGTTTGTCATTGCGTTTCCATACTTTATTCATGTACCTCACTCCTTTCTTCACGAAGCCGATTGCTCCGAGCTGACCGACGGAGCAGTCGGGCGGGCGGCCCGGTTTCGGTAACTGGAACAGGTAACTGACCTGATAAAGTGGTGCTATATGGGTGACCTGAGGTTAAATGTTGGGTCCAGCATCTGCATTGCATCATTAGTAATGTCCAAAACATCATTGATGCCCATTTTGGAACATTTAAATACAATCACAGCGATCCATAACGATGACAAGCCAAGCCACGCAATACCAGAAAAGTTTGCAAATTTGACCTCATTTGACCTTGAAGATATTGATCTAAGGTCATGAAATTTGCACACAATAGAGTTGACTACCGTACCCATCCACGTTGCAAATTTCGTTCCTCTAGCTTCACTAGGAGCCGAGATCTTTGGGGGGGGGTCGGAATCCGCCCCCCACCCCCCTCCAGTGCGCGTAATTTTCAGAGGCCCTCCAGGGCGCGTGTTAAAGCGCGAATTCCCCAGTCGCGTAGTCTGATCCGGTGAGTTGGGGGAGTGACAAGATCGCTGTTTAGAACGCGAACTCCTGAGTAATTTCCAGGTGTGGAGGTGCATTTATGGCATTGGCGACTTGGAAAAGTAATGAAGGATGACTAAGCTGTTTGACTATCTCGGAATCTTGCAGAGTAGTTTCTGAAACTAACTAAATGCTGTCCCACCGTTCCAGACCGTCGAGACCATCGACCTATCAAAACCATTCCAAGGTGTCCAATGTACGAGACAGTGTGTTGGTGGATAAATGTATATGTGGCGCGCTGTAGCGGATATAGTTCCTGACACAACGCCACTTTTCAGCCACGAATTCCACAAACTCTGCGTCGACCCTTGGCTTCTCAAGAACCGAACTTGTCCCATGTGTAAAATGGACATCCTGAAATACTCCGGACTGGTAAGAACGTGTTTCTCCATTAAGCGGCCGGGTTTGCGCGACATAACAGCCTGGTTTCCCTTGTTTCCAAGTGTTTTTCTACCGACGGGTCTGGTGTTTCTGTAGTTATTTTGCTGGAGGTGACGTTTTGCCGTCGAAGATTTCAGGTGGGGAGGATTATGTCACAAGAACCTGCACCTAGTGACTGGGTGTAACACTCAAGTCCCGATGTTATGACCCGGGCGGGCAGTGACCACGGAGGAGGGTGTGACACTACTGACACTGGTGTGACCCGAGCAGGCGGTGACGGTGGAGGTTGTGACAGTACTGACACTGGTGTGACCCGAGCAGGCGTTGATCACAGTGGGGGTGACAGTACTGACACTGGTATGACCCGAGCAGGCGGTGATCACAGTGGGGGTGACAATACTGACACTGGTATGACCCGAGCAGGCGGTCACGGAGGAGGGTGTGACACTACTGACACTGGTATGACCTGGGCAGGCGGTGATCACAGTGGGGGTGACACTACTGACACTGGTGTGACCCGAGCAGATGGCCACGGAGGAGGGTGTGACACTACTGACACTGGTATGACCCGGGCAGGCGGTGATTACAGTGGGGGTGACACTACTGACACTGGTGTCACCCGAGCAGGCGGTGACTGAGGAGGGTGTGACACTACTGACACTGGTATGACCCGGGCAGGCGGTGATCAGTTGGGGTGACACTACTGACACTGGTATGACCCGGGCGGGCAGTGACCACGGAGGAGGGTGTGACACTACTGACACTGGTATGACCTGGGCAGGCGGTGATCACAGTGGGGGTGACACTACTGACACTGGTATGACCCGAGCAGGCGGTTACGGAGGAGGATGTGACACTACTGACACTGGTATGACCCGGGCAGGCGGTGATTACAGTGGGGTGATACTACTGACACTGGTATGACCCGGGCAGGCGGTGATTACAGTGGGGTGATACTACTGACACTGGTGTCACCCGAGCAGGCGGTGACGGAGGAGGATGTGACACTACTGACACTGGTATGACCCGGGCAGGCGGTGACGGAGGAGGGTGTGACACTACTGACACTGGTATGACCCGGGCAGGCGGTGACGGAGGAGGGTGTGACACTACTGACACTGGTATGACCCGGGCAGGCGGTGACGGAGGAGGGTGTGACACTACTGACACTGGTATGGCCCGAGCAGGCGGTGACTGAGGAGGGTGTGATACAACTGACACTGGTATGACCCGGGCAGGCGGTGACGGAGGAGGGTGTGACACTACTGACACTGGTATGGCCCGAGCAGGCGGTGACTGAGGGTGTGACACTACTGACACTGGTGTGACCCGAGCAGGCGGTCACGGAGCAGGGTGTGACACTACTGACACTGGTATGACCCGGGCAGGCGGTGACCGAGGAGGGTGTGATGCGGCTGGACAGACCGGCGGAGTCGTCCAGCCTCGAGTCTGAGCCGTCGAGCAGCTCGCCGCAGCACTTATCTCTCGGCCCGCACATGGTGAGGCGCTCAGACGACCCAGGTCACGAGATCAGCCGGCGGTAGCCGTGCCATACCGGGCCGAGACCTCTGCTGAACGCTCTCGCAGCTGGGCTTGTGGGTGCGTTTGGCTGATGACGGCTGCGTGGGAGGGGTGTCGCAGTTCGCCCCTTTCCGCGGCTGGCTGGCGAATGATGCTGTTGTAATGGATAGCCTGGTTTGATGCGGCACCGTGGGCCCTCGGGGCTCCCTGCAGGACTTTGTGTGGCTTGCAGTGAACGGTGTAGCCTGTTGGAAGGTTTAGTGTTGAGAGGAAGTGATGCAGGGTTTAATTATATTAGGTGGCTGTGATCAGCTGAGTTTTCATTTTAACACCGATTATCCATTTCATTAAATTGTAAAAGATGTTAGAACTGTTGCTGGTACTGCTACAATTACTACTATAATTCCGGAATTCTACCCGAGCCTGTCTTATTAGGTTGATAGAATCTAGCATAGCTATGGCCTGGGTAACGCGGCCTTCAAGGCCGTTGAAGTGATCACATGTTGAATGGTGTTCAACCTATAATTGTGTCCAGAGTAGCAGCTCTCCGAACGACAGACAAGTCTCCACGATATTTTCTGCGGCGTCCTGCCTGGAGTGTGTGGTGTGGGGTGAATAGTTTTTTTTTAAACTTCTAAAATCCGCTAAAGTTAAATTATTATAGTGGTTCAAAACCTCTAATCGGCGGGAGCTTCCGTCTATTGGGGATGTTCAAAACTTCTAGCGTATCAAAGCAGCTAACAGTTCAAAGCCTCTAAAACGGTCAAATCTCCGAACGTCCGAATCAGCTAACTGTTCATTAAACCTAAATGTTCAAAATTACTACTATATCCAAATACCTAGAGTTCAAAGCCTCAAAGCACTCTAAGCATCTAGCGGTCAAGACCTTTAAAACGTTCAAAACCCGTAAGGTTCAGAAACCATAACTTTCAGAATCTCTCAGCGTTCAAAACCTCTAAACTTTGAGAGGTAATGCGCATTTAAGTCATCTAGATCAAGAACTATGGTAAATCGGTGGATGCACGTGAAACGCTCTGTGCAGTTGTCGGGCAGGTGGTGAACGTTATTCCGGTGAATTGCGTCTTGGGGAGGGGAAGGGTGTGAAGTGAGTACGCGAAAATTTGGTAGGGAAACATTTGCTTGGCTTTTGATTCCATTGTAGGTAACCATGGCCTCGAGGTCCTGCACTCGTTGGTGGGTGCCTACCTACCTACCTGGGTTAAGTTAGGCCTTGTCTACCTCAACCTGCCCCCGCATTGGCGGACGTGAATTGTCTTTCATAGTTGATGTGCACTTGTTACAGCGAATTATTCACAATATTCTACATCCAGGGTGGAAAAGTATTGAGATTTAGTATTAAGTGGAGCCCAGGCCCCACATATACCATCCATACAGTTATTCTACCAGATATTCCAAGCAAGAGCAAATTTCTGCTGAAAAAAACCTACTGAATTAGACGGGATTTAGACGACTCAGCTCCATACGAAAATATGAAAAAGAAATCGCTCACGTGACACCGTTCGGATCAATCTCGCACTTTTTCAAGGCAAATGTTCTTGATTAGTGGTATTGAACACGTTGGAGGCTTCGATCGCTAGAGGTTCTGAACTCGTTTGATTTTAGACTGCATGAACTCTTGCTGTTTGTGTGGATTCGATGTTTTTATACCATCGAGGTTTTGAACAGTTTGAGCTTTTAATCGCTCGTGCTTTTGAGTCTTTGGATACTTTGATTTCCTATAGAATTTGAACACTTAGAGGTTTTGAGTATTAGAAGTTATGAATTTCCCTCACACGAAATCAAATCTCCGAATTTAGAGGATTTGAACGCTAGTCCTTTTGATTCCTAGACGTTTTGAGCCGTTAGAGGTTATGAGCATTAGATGTTCTGACATGTTCTGACATTAGACGTCCTGCCACAAAAGCCGCCCACATCGTGGTTTAACATACTCTTGCCCACACTGCTGCTGGGAGGTGTGTGCACGCGTCACCGCGGCAGTTCTGACCGGCGCTGGTGCGGCAGGTGTGCGGCGCGCCGGCAGGAGGCGCGTGTGTCGGCGCGCCGGCGACCTGGGCTGGCGAGCCGGGCGGCAGCTGGGCCGGCGAGCCGGCCGGCAGCTGCTCCACCTCGCCGCTGTCGACCTACTGTCTCCAGCCGGGCGGCGACGCCGCGCAGTGCTGGTCCGCCTGTGGTACTGGTCCGCCGTCCGTCTGCGGCGCCTCCCTGGCCGGTCACGGTGAGGCCCGCGGCGACGTCACCGGCACAGCGGCACCGCCGGCCGGCTGGTGACTATGTGGTGCCGCGCTGGCGGCGGTGTCTCACCGCTTCCAGGTGGTACGTCTCGACCAAGGCTGGAGATCTATCGCCAAACCAGGGTGGGTTCAGGTGCTTATTTTCGGAGCATATTTTCACATCGAATAGGAAAAATCACAACTTAACTTTAGCGGGGTAGCAAACCATGGGGTCCGAACTACCCCGTTACCCGACCAACCGATATCTCCAGCCATGGTTTTGACATGCGCAGAAACGCGGCTCAGTCGAGCTGTCTGATTTGGTGTTGCCCCTGGCTGACCACTTTCCCTCGTACTCTGTCCGTAATGTATATCGGGCGATCCCCACTGCTACATGGTATCTCCTGTTACCGGTCCGAGCGGCGCAGTCGCCAGCCATTGCCCATCAGACGGCTGAGAAACGTTGGGTGAACTAACTTTTGGCAATTTTCCGCTGCTTAATCGGTGTGCATTTTCCTTACGAAGATCAAAATACTTAATTGCCGACATACTTGCGTGGAAAATGTTTTTTTTAAGCCAGTCAATTGTTTTCCCTCGAATGGCATATTAACTACAACGTTTGTGAAGTAGCATCGAAACGAAAGCAGTCTGCAATCTATAGTATATAGTAGATAATAGAACAGTCTGCTTCCTCCCAGCAGCATACTTCAGTGCATAGTTCCATCGTGGCAGTTTGTTGCTCCATGATCCCCGATGCACTTTTCAAGAGATGACGTCAACTGAAAAGCGTTCGTGTCGCAAGATCACTCTCAGTCGACAGACGCCTGCGTAATTTGGTGGTATTGAGTCCACGGACAAAATCCACATTACTTTGAGCCCAGAAGTGTAACCTTATATCTATTTGTGGGTACACACTGTACATGCATCCACAAGCCTATTTTGTTCACTCAGAAACCTGATGTGTGCACCTAAAAAGTCATGTTGCAGATTTTCCCCTTTGGTATTATGTAGAACTTCCCTATTCAGAATGCAAGTGGTGAAGACACGATTAATGGCTAAAACTGACACTAAGCAGTCTAAGTCTTCACCACCTGTGCAGATTTCACAAAACGGCCATCTTCGTAGGGTTTTGGAACTAATTTTGATCTCCAGTCAGACAACTAAACAAGAATACTGGATGTTTCTTTGAACATCCCAAGATGAAGTGGCCCAGGTGATGCTACCAATGAAAAATACATCTGAGAGGAGCTGCTACAAAAAAAATACATTGTGCAATGTGTACCCACAAATAATTTCAGGAAACATTACACGGATATTCGAACAGATCACATCACATCCCACTAGCACACAACCCCACCTAGTGCCACTGAAGTCCTCTCCTCTGTTCATGGAATCCGGGAAAATGAGTTATGCCGTGGTAAAGGTGAGAAATAATCCATTTCCCAGCATGATATTTTCGCAAACCATCTCCCCGGGACTTGGTACAAAATTCTGGCTGCGACCCCGTGCACCTCCGTCGCCAACAACTCTCTTCTCCCGGCTGTCTCACCCCGAGTCTGAGAGGAGGTATTGAGGTCTGATCCCAGTCACTTTTCGCTAGAAGAGGCTTTGGATTGACCAGAGCGTTGGTGAAGCATCCCCGCACCCCAGCCGCTGGAGGCTCCCGCCGTCATCCGATTGAAACTTTTTTCGCCATTTTGTCAATAATCAGCTGTTTTGCTTGTCCATGCGTTACGTCGCTAGGCATCGTCAACAAACACGGCTCGTTTGCGGTCCCATTCTGCGGTTGCTGTAATCTTCTCTTGAGCGGACCCCTTTCGCGGTGTGGTGGCTCTCATCGGTTATTGTTCCCTCCAGCCAACCATTGTCAGATACCACGGGACAATGCTCCGGCTCCGGCTCCCTGACACTGTCCTTGCATCCTGGTTTCCTGTTTTTCGCTCATCCACGGGCAAGGAGAGAAATGGCGAATGCATGTCCCCGATTTGTTTACTTAGCACTGCGCTAGCGAGTGTCGCGTAGAAGAAATGAGCCACGTGGATCGATGTACCCCGCGCCTTTAACGACGGAACGCTGGGCCCCAACTGACGCCGTGCCTCGCCATCAACAGGCGATGACGTCAGCCTGGACGACAGCGACTCGTTCCAGTCGTGTCACCTGTCGGCGCCAGCTGACAGTGCGTCGTCGCCGTCACACTCGGGCCGGTGTATGTCGTCGCCATCACATTCGGAGTGGTGTGTGACGTCACTGTCACAGTATGAACGGTGTGTGACGTCTCCGGGACGGCCGGGGCGGCGCGCCGGCTCGGGCGCCGTCGTCGTGCACGTGAGTGGCGACGACGTGCCGCACGATTGAACTGTGACGTCCGCGCCATCCTGAACAGACGTCGTCCAGTCGCCGGTCAAGAGTCTTTCGTGTTGTAGCGGAGGATCGTTCACGTACTGTGGCCGCGCGGGCCTGTCGGGCGGACGTTGTACGTTCTGGACTGACGTTCTCATGATCGTACGTTCTCAACGTTGTACGTTCTCAGCTTTGTACGTTTTCAGCGTCGTACGTTCTCGGCGTTCCGTCCAGACTGCCGGGTACGGCCCCAATGTGGTCGCGATGGCCGTCGTGAGCGTCTTCGGGCCACCCGGTCGATCACGGTGCGATCGGCGGCAGTCTGCGGTGCGGGTCTGACTGCCGGGGCAGCCGCGGGCCTGGTCCACGGCATCAGTGCGGGAGAGTGCTGGACGACCGGCGTCCGTGACGCTCTCCTGGACCTGCTGGTCGCCTGCCGCTGGGCGGCTGACCGGTGTCGCCCGCCTGATGTCCGGCCCACAACGTCGATGGCGCTGGCGGCATCGACGTTCGTGGTTCGTGGTCGTGATCGTGGTCGATTGTTCGTGGTTCGTGGCGAACCGCCCGGGCACGGTGGGGGCGGCGCCAGTACGCGCGATGGACGAGCCGGCGTTGGGATGTGGTGATCCTCGACGAAGCGCGCTGTGACCGGGTGGGCCACGGTGTTACTACCGACTCCAAAACGCCTTTCCAGTGACGCTCACATGTGACCGGCGCGGTGGCTATCGTCGTTTCTAGTCGTGAATGGGGTGCAGAGCGTCGGCCGGAGGTGTCGGCGTCAGTGAGCTGGTTATCGGGCGTGTCCCTGCAGCTTGTAACGATTCATGGAATGGAACGTGTGTGCGTTCGTCGCGTACATCGGTGTTAAATTATCTATGTTCGAGCTCACGCGCTGTATCGATCTGTGATCGCCGTTTTATTGTTGCGTCCATTATCATTCGTGTTCAGCATGTCTTTCTGTTGTATGCTTCGCTAGCTGTTGCCAGTTTTGGCCGGAGCTTGTCTCGCCGACGACACGCGTTCAAGTCGAGATAATGCCAAAGAGAAAATGACTTGCCAAATGCGCGTGCAGATGGAAACGCTTCTCACCGCAAATGGAGGGAGACAGCGTCCGCCGGACTTGTGTACTGTGCAGCTGCGTTTAACTTTCGTGCCTGATGAGATGCGTTGGAATCGACGGCACCGCTAAAACGTTGCGAGCAACCATAATGTCAATCTCATCAGCGGCACGTCCGGGCACCGCTGTTTGTCAGGAATGTGAGCAGGTCGGCACTGCACATCAGCAGCTGACTTGTCGCGCCAGATGAGTGTGTTGGCGTCGTACTGTCGGAGCTGTGTTGTGTTCGTGTGGACAACCTGGTCTGTTTTAATGTTGACAACCTGGTGTTGAAGCGCCCAGGAGCTGAGTGTTTAGCTCGACACCACCTCACTGACGAGATGATGAGCGAACAAATACACGCACTCTGTTTCGATGTACTTCGAGGCGTGTTGTCGTGGCTGGACGAAATTCCACAATCCTCCGCTGACCGTTCCTATGATCACGTGGATTTCCACAAACCTCCACCGACAGCTCCTATGATCACGTGGATTTCCACAAACCTCCACTGACCGCTTCTATGATCACGTGAATTTCCACAAACTTCCACTGACCGTTCCCTTTGCACATCCGGTGTGCACCACCCCACTTGCTCCCGGGTAGCAACTCCCCACTGGCCAAGGCCACTCGGTCTTCGGCTACGCTGGTAACCAAGTGTTGGTCTTCTGGCGCGTAGCTTTCATCGTTCTTTGAATGTGCAGTCATTAATCACAACCGTCATGCATACTGTCCTAAATCACAGCGTTCTTCCCGTGCTGAAACCAGCTCCAGATAGTCGTTCATATTCTCATCCAGCAAGGATCATGTCACGTTCGACGCGAGATCTGCCGAGCGAGATATCTTGCCGACGCAGATATATTGTCCCTGCACCGCCATAGGTTCCGCTGCCCCGCTCATGTGATTTCCTGAATTGAAAATGAACTCCTGTTTGGTAACGGTTGCGATTTCATCAAACTGAGCGCATCCGTTCTTTTTCGTCGAATCCCGGGCCATCGTATTGGCAGCATGATACGTGGCGCCGAATGGCTGTCGCAGGGCCTTCATGGAAACTTTCCTCATGATCGACAATATGACGTGCTGGGCCAGGTGCTTCATTTATGTTTTAAGGCAATTTAGGCAGTTGGTCTGAAATAGTTTCGGATGTCTTCAAGTAAAAATGTTTTCGGGTTATTTTGGGTGCTGAATTCGACTTCGTCGTCTCGATTTACCATGCGGATTGGTAAACGAACGTTTCGGTTTCAGTGATTCACTTAGGTGCTAAGTCTAGGTCAATACGTTTAGTACAACGAAGAATGGCTCTTAGATGCTCCTGGGTTTTAGACATTACGTGTAAAGAAAACATACGACCTTCAATATACCAGGAGGTGCTGAGTTGATATAAAAAATAACGATAAAGGTTATATTTTGCCAGGGACAACGCTGATCTGAAGGTCCTCGAATCTCTACATATACGTAATCTACGGCCGCAACTAAACACGCAAACGACGTCTTGGTATATCACATAAAATATACATAAACAAACTTTATAAATAGTATGTATTACGCGTTATATTGGACATATGTCTATATATGTGCGTGAGTGTATGTATCGATATGTATATGTACACATGGCTCGGGCTTCCTCAGAGGATTCGTTCTTGACATAGTTTGTTTCTTGTTTGGAGTTGCTGCGAGTGTCTGCGCCACTGAGGAGGCTTTTCTGCATTACACGTGTCTTTTCAATTTTTTAAGCTGGAGCTTTTTTCATCATTCCTGACAATGGCCCCTGGCCGAAACGTTGAGTAATAAAATATAACCTTTATCGTTACTTTTGATATCAACTCAGCACCTTCTGGTATATTGAAGGTCGTATATTTTCTTTACACAATACGTTTAGTGCACATCTCGCATAGTTGTGAACAGCTCACAATGAAATTGGACATTTTTATGCTTTTTTGGCTATGTTGAACATTCCGGTATTGTTCGATCTGACTTGGATAATCAGCCAATCATTCAAGAGTAAAAACGGCGCTTCTTTTGAAGCGTCGTGCCGTGGGGGTAGCCACAGCCCGTTGCATTGGAGAAGGTGGCAAAATGCCGTGCACGGGCGCACTGGCGGATCTAGCCCACCGGTTTGGGGGGGGGGGCCAACTTTCGGTTTTCGGCGTCAGCCCCTCCCCTCCCCCTCCCCCAGTGGCGTACCTAGGAATTACATCAGGGGAGGAGTCGAACGGATTTGGAGGGTGCCCCTTCTCCCGCTATTTTTGGTTAAAAGCACCGGATTTCGACCACTATTTGGCAAAGGGGCCCATCTGAATAAAAAAATAATAATTGACAACATAGTTTCCTGTGTAGGGGCCCCAGCCTACCTCCACCGTTTCTATGTTACCGGATTTTTGTTCTTGCTTACCAAAACGTTCACGTTCTCGTTCAACGTCTTGTACCACGTCAACGTTCATGCACGTGTCCACACTGGCGGATCCGATTTTGTCAACTCTTGCTGTAAGCAGAACTTAGAGCATGGAACCCTCGATGTGTGTTAGAATCTACTATGCTACCACACTGGCTTCCAAACAATTTTTTTTTACATTTAAAATTGGAGATTCTTTCATCCAGACGCTACTTTTTAACCTCGGCAAAGGTTACTGCATTTTAATTTAGTGGACTTCTGTTGGTTTCGGGGGGGCCAAAAGGCACCATGGCCCCCCTTTTAAGCGCTTCGGGGGGGGCCATGGCCGGAATGGCCCCTCCCTGGATTCGCCAGTGTAAATACATACCTCCTGTTGCTATTCTTCTTGACAAAAATCAGTCAATGTAGCCTGTCTGTTCATCTTAGCAACCCCAACACCAACATACGAAACATGCTGCTCAACTGAGCTCAACTGGTCACTCGCACAAAACATCCTGTTCAAATTCCGCTTTCGAAATCTGGCTCACTGGGTCCACTTGCCCGTTACTGGCTAAACAAACTTCATGAACCTATCTGACGAAGGAATAATGAAACTGCTGATTTCGTCATCTCTTGCTGTAAGCAGAACTTCAACAGCATAGAACCCTCGATATGTCAGAATCTACAATGCTACCATATTGTGCTTCCAAAAAATTTAGCAAAAATTTCTGTAAAATTGGAGATTAGTTCACCCGGAACGCTATTTTTTAACCTCAGCAAAGATTACTGCATTTTAATTCAGTTTACTTTCGTTGGTTTGGGGGGGGCCAAAAGATACTATGGCCCCCCTTTGAAGCGCTTGGGGGGGCCATGGCCGGAATGGCCATGGCCCTGGATCCGCCAGTGCACGGGCGATGGTTAAGAGAAAGTCGGTTATTGTTCAGACTGAACAATTTAATTGGATGTCGGGGCGCTAATTTCCCCGTGGTTAATTGAAAAGCTAGTGGGACTAGCTAGAGATAAAAACCTCCCTGGAAAATCTTCAATGAGCTTCGCAAGAAACACTTGAACCATGCTCATCTCTGATCCATATCCTGGATCCTAGATGCAGATGTTATGATTTTGACCTCGAATACAAAGTTGGTTCTACGTGTGTCATTTGGTGGTTGATTATAATTCTGAAAACTATTTTGGAGTAGCGAACAGATGCTTGTTTTTGGAGATGTACACACCCTAAACAACTTAGGAAAATATTAGTTCTCAAAATTTTCCACAAAATTAACTTCCATTGTTGAACTCAGGAACTCTAAATAAAGTTAACCTTGCTGGTTAAAAAGTACGCTGGTTTTGCACAATTTGCTATGAGGATTGTATGTATGAGGATGCCTAAAAACGATGTCTGAAAAGGGAAACACTGACAATTTTCCGTCCATACGTTAATTGAAGAGTCTACGGCGGTTCGTTGAAGCTGAAGTTGATTTCGAGGTTACGTTTCTTAGGTTGACGTAGGTCGGTGACATATGGCTATTTGACATTAACATTTTGACACTACCTACATGCAGAATTAGTACAGGAACAGGTAGGTAGGCACTTCGAATTTTGGAGCACTAGTGCTTGCCATTTTATTTTCGCTATCGGAAGCGTTCGCCGAGGGAAGATGTCCCCTCCCCCGTGGGGCTCTGACTATATATGTTCTCTTTGGGGTGTCGCACTGATGATTTGCGTCGGCTAACAATATGATTCATATGCTGAAAAGGAAAAGTATGATATCAAAATACTCCTATTCGAGCTGGCATGCAAGTACTCTCATTAAAGAGTTGATGGAACACACCACAGTAATGGGGGCAGTGACGGGTTCGGGGGCCATGGGGTCATGCTCCTCCCTATGGGCCCCTTCGGGGCCAATTGGGCCGTTGCACATGTGTTTTAGCCCAAGGCCGCGAAGAAACGCCCAGCAAATGTGTCACCCAGGGAATTAGAGCGACAGGAGAGGGTTTCAGTGCCGACGATTGAAAGGGCTCCTGAGCCGACGTGATAGGCTCCTGGGCCGACGTGAAGGGCCCCTGGGCTGACGAAAGGCTAATTGGTACCCAGGCTAATTGGTACGGCCCCGGGCTGATGAAGAGGGCCTCCGAGTCGACTGAGATATCCCACGGTAGACGCCGAGAGCCCCGGCCCCGGTCAACGTGAAGGGCCTCTAGAGGCCGATGGAGGGGACCCTGGGCCGTTGGAAGGGCTCCCGGGCTGACGACGAGGGTCCGGCCAGTAAAGAGGGCCCTTGAGCTAACGAAGAAGACCCTTGAGCCGACGGAGATAGTCACTGAGCCGACGGAGAGAGCCCAGAGCCGATAAAAAGAAACACTGGACCCAGAAGCGCACACGGGATTTTCCTAAGAGAACGACACATTTTTAAAGGGCTCCTGGTAGACTGCGTCCCCTTTGAGTGATATGGGCTACTGGACTATTCAGGAGCCCTCGCCGATGGCTCAGGGGACCTCTTTATTTGTCAGGGCTCTCTCCGTCAGGCCATGGGGCCCCCAATAATCCGAGGTCCACGTCTTTTAGGCCCTTCTGACGGCCCGGGCCCTTCAAAGAGGCTTCAACACCCTCCAATGGTCCTGAATCCTCTCTGTCTGGTGGCCAGGGACCCTTCCCGTCGGTCTAGGAGCCTTCCAGTTGGCTCAGGGGCCCTCCTTAATGGCCGGGGCCATCTCCATCAGGCCAAGAGTCCTTCCTCAAGGACCCGGAACCTCCTTCCTCATTCTAGGGCATGTTATATCGGCTTGGGTCCTTCCGGCGGCCCAGGTGCCTTTCATGTCGGCTCGTAGCCCTTCTCGATGGTTTATTTAGTCCGATGCGACTCAATTTACCATACATTTGCTGCTCGCCACGCTCCTGTATCCAAAATGAATTAGACTCAGACTCAGACCTCAGGCCTGGTCCCCAACCCCGGTCCCCCTTTTCTGGGCGAGAGAAGGGACAATGAAGTCCAGGAGACACCGAAAATTTGGATGGCTCCCAGTGGCGCAGCCAGGATTTTCTTAACGGGGTTCGACCAAAAAATGTCATGAAACATGGATAGGGTCAGGCGCGCTTCGCGCGACAAAAATGTCCGGTGTCGCGTGTTGAAAATATCAGTGTCTTATCTTATGAGGAGTATTTTTGGTCGCTTATGGTGGGAGGGGGCACTCCTTCGGTTACACCTTTTATGACCCCCTGGGTTAAGTCCTCGCTTCGCCACTTGTATCTCGTTAACAAGATCAATGCTCCGCAAATGGTTGGGATTTTTTATGCGCTGCATGCTGTCCGACGCCACGAAATCCACGAAGATTAACACCAGCTATGGCATAATGCTACCTACAACATAATCCATATATCCCAGAAACGCCTCCCCCTCCCCCACCCCTCCCCCGGTCAACCAGAAGTCTCATGATGGGGGCAATAAAGTCCAGGGGGCGCCGAAGTTCTGAAAGCCACCTGAACCAAATGCTGCATCCGCCACTAATGCTGGGGTGGGGAAGTTTCAGGAGGAACTGTTCCCCCTTCTCCTCCCACGCCCTGCACTAGACCAGCTCCCTCATGCCTGCCGCGTCAGAGCCGGCGAGAGCTGCCGGTGGCGTGCAGCTCTAGTTTCCATACCCTACCGTAGATGTCGCCAGCGCAGTCACCGGTGCACACCTGTGCTAGCCTCTGTCGGGCGACCACCAGGAATGTGGGCTGACCATGGCCATGTGGGCCGGTGAGCGGCGAGCATGAGTAGAAGATTGCCGTCAAAGCTGGCGTTGCAAATTACGCACTGTGAAGGAAACTGAGATGGAGCTGGAGTCGCCAAGTATGCAGGGCAATGCTCATTGAGCAAAGGGCGGTATTCCTGAGGAAGAAGTTGGTGTGTGGCTGCACAAATTGCAATGCTACATCTTACAGCCATACTGGTCGGATGAGACATGCCACTGGTCCGGCCAATGAGACACCCATTGGTCCGGCCAATGAGACACGTATTGGTCTGGCCAATGAGACACGCACTGGTCCAGCCAATGATACACGCACTGGTCCGGCCGGTGAGACACCCACTTGTCCGGCCGGTGAGACTCACACTGGTCTGGCCGGTGAGACTCATACTGGTCCGGCCGGTGAGACACGCACTGGTCCGGCCGGTGAGACTCATACTGGTCCGGCCGGTGAGACTCATACTGGTCCGGCCGGTGAGACTCACACTGGTCCGGCCGGTGAGACTCATACTGGTCCGGCCGGTGAGACACGCACTGGTCCGGCCGGTGAGACTCACACTGGTCTGGCCGGTGAGACTCATACTGGTCCGGCCGGTGAGACTCATACTGGTCCGGCCGGTGAGACTCATACTGGTCCGGCCGGTGAGACTCACACTGGTCTGGCCGGTGAGACTCATACTGGTCCGGCCGGTGAGACACGCACTGGCTCGGCCGGTGAGACTCATACTGGTCCGGCCGGTGAGACTCATACTGGTCCGGCCGGTGAGACTCATACTGGTCCGGCCGGTGAGACACACACTGGTCCGGCCGGTGAGACACGCACTGGTCCGGCCGGTGAGACTCATACTGGTCCGGCCGGTGAGACTCATACTGGTCCGGCCGGTGAGACTCATACTGGTCCGGCCGGTGAGACACGCACTGGTCCGGCCGGTGAGACACGCACTGGTCCGGCCGGTGAGACTCATACTGGTCCGGCCGGTGAGACTCACACTGGTCCGGCCGGTGAGACTCATACTGGTCCGGCCGGTGAGACTCATACTGGTCCGGCCGGTGAGACACATGCTGGTTCGGCCGGTGAGACACGTACTGGTCTGGCCGATGAAACACGCGCTGGTCCGGACGGTGGGATCAGCCGGACCCCTAGTATACCGCAATGGCCGCTCTTGGTGCGGTCATCGACGTCATTAATTACCACCAAGCAGCTATAAGAAATAGTATGCGATTTGTCGGCGAAGCTTTTCAACGTACAAGGAGCGACATAGATTTAGCTATCTTAAGGCTTTATGGCTGCTGTGCTGTCAATGAAAATAACAACGAAATGCAAATCAACTCATCGAAACGGTGGTTTGCATAAATATGGATAACCGAAGGAAGCGTTGCGAGCCGTGGTGTAGAACTGGACTATTCAACTTGCCTAATGTCTGTTTGATTGTGCCTGCCACGCAACTAAACTTAGAACCCAGCCTTCCTCCAGCCTAACATTGGCTTCAGAGCGGCCCTGGTCCAACCAATTGTATTGGGTACCCTGAACTGCCGTCCACTTCGCACGGGCAATCGGGCAATGCAGCTAGTATGCATGGTGCCACTGGGACGCTGGACGAGAGAGCGCGGCTGTTGAAGATGCTGCGTGCTGTGTAGACCAATGGAGGCATAACGGACCGGATTTTCTATGCGGACTTTGAATTGGATTGAGGTTAAATCGAGTTGGATATGTTTTGACGAACAGTCTGATGTGTATTTTGGAATTAATCTCGAAGTTACATTGCTGATTGTTGTAATCGATTAATTATACGAAAACGAATTGAATTTGTGTTACCGATCTGGTTGTGAAATGGCAATGGATTTCGCTTGGATAGAGATTGACTTTCACGTATCCGGGATGGACTGGATTCAGAAATTATCTCAACCATGTTATGTTCTAGGTGTAATGTTGTTCTGCGTGTGCGCACGAGCCCACTGCTAGGTAGTGCACACCCGAACACTGTTCATATCGCCGACTTCACTCGGCGCGATCGTCACGCTTTTCGAACCAGCCGAACGCTCCCTTTTTGCTCCAGCGCCTCAAGGCCGTTTTTCCTCAGAGCCACGCCTGTTCTTTCAGTTTCGATTTCCCATTTCTGAATGCGAGTATGAGGAAACATTACGGACGCTGAACGAGCGTGAGCACGAGCCCGCTGTATGGACCACGATCTGCTGGCGCAACAGCTCTGCTCCTGAACAATCAGTGCGTGCCAGCGAAGTGTCGGTGGCTTTTATTTCTCGACCTAGATAAGCTCTTAGCTGTTTTTATCCACTTATTGCCTGATTCCCTGTAGAGTTTAGGATGGAACCCTATGTGGTTCATTTGAGAGGGACTACGATTTCTCTTTTTAAGTCCCAACGGAGTTCACAGTAAATGCCGGGGCGTATTGCAACGTGCTTACTGCGCGGGTAATTTCCCCCGTCCACTACCGATCGCGGACTGCTGCCTGCAAATCTTGTAATACCTGCATGGAGGAAGTGAAAAATACCGGCCATGGGGAACGGAAAACCTTCAACATTGGTGCGAAAAGGCGCAAGCAAGCTTTTAGCCGAATATATCTGACCTTGATTGTTTACAAAAAGTAGCGACAAAGTTGAAAACATGTAACTAACGCCGCAGATGCACTGAGGATGCAATGGCGACTAAAAAAACATGAAACTATTTGTTGATAAACTCACGATCTCTCGCAAATAAACCCTAGTATTTCTGTTTTGCATGACCGGTTGTGATTCATGTGGTTAGCTACGTCGAAGATTGGTTTGATGAGAGTGGAAATGGAAGGCCGAACAATGAAGAGAAGCTCCAGCCTAAAGTTATCATGTTTTGCAAGGGAAGCGGCATGTCAAGGCCAGATGAACGTTGCCCTAGACGCATAGGTGAAAAAACACCGCCAAAGTTGATGCTTCAAATTATTATGTCGGTGTTGCAAATTAAGTTAAACAATGTAAAGTTAGAGAAAGTTGGTGTTATGCAAGCCAAAATTGGTTTTACATCTGAAACACCTGCAGGGGCGGATCTGGGGCGGGGGGGGGGGACTGCGGGCATGTGCCTGCCGATAGAAATGCGCCACCCCTTCGACGCCACCCTACCAGGAAGTTTGTGTGCCCCTGCCCTTGCTCAACGAGCTTTTAAGCCGATGGCGCCCCAGAGTAGAAGGCACCTCGGTCGGGTGAAATGGCGCCCTCCATAGCAAGTGCCCTCATGCCGATCAAAATTCGTACATATCTACAATATTGCATTCTCGACACATGCCTAAATAGGCTTGATAGCATGCTTTTTCACGTCTTCCAGATCTCTTCTTCACATATATAAAATCAGCTGAACTAATGCAGCACATGTAGGCCGTCTGGATTTTACCCGCACGCACATTGGTACACTGTGCGGTGTTTTCCCCAGCCCACAAGGATATTTCTCCTTATTCTGATTCTTGATTGTCCAGTATTGTGATTTGTAGGAAAAAAAGGTTATATGAAATAAAGCCGATCTGCATTATCGAAGTCAAAGCGACCCACTCACCGGTTCTGAGACTGGCGGGAACCCGACGGTTGGAGGTGGCGCTGCGGTTCGACAGAATCGCATATATATATGTATATATATATATATATATATATATATATACATATATATAATTTCGAAAGCGTCACCTTCATGCCGGACCATGTCGTTCGGAGATGAACTTTCTCGTACATGCACGGGAGTGAACTGTCCCACTTCTTCGCCATAGCTTGTAATTAGTTTTTGTTGTGCCTGTTGGGATACACCTCACAAAATTACAAGGTTTATTGTGGGCCCAATAGGTGCTGCTTGTGCCCATTATTTTTTTGTGCTAAAACAAGTGTTCTATTGTAGCAATCTAACTGCTTTATGATCAAGCATGGAACGTACATTTTATGAATTTTTGCCAATTTCCTCATTGGTGGACCATGTGGTAGACGTTTTCGCTGCCAAGTTTTGTACTGTAGAAGTAATTATGTGGCAAGTCTCACATTTTCGCTCTGTTCCTGCCCCGGTTCCGCTCACTCTCTCTCTCTCTCTCTCTCTCTCTCTCTCTCTCTCTCTCTCTCTCTCTCTCTCTCTCTCTCTCTCTCTCTCTCTCTCTCTCTCTCTCTCTCTCTCTCTCTCTCTCTCTCTCTCTCTCTCTCTCTCTCTCTCTCTCTCTCTCTCTCTCTCTCTCTCTCTCCATTCCTGTCCTTCCACTCTTTCCCTCTCTTTGCCCCCGTTCTCTGTCCCTCCCCTCTCCCTCTGTCATTTATTTAATTTTCCTGATGCAATCGGCCGCGAAATCTGTCTGTTTCGCGAGTGAATGCTATCGCCAATCTCTTCCCCAGCTTTGTGACATTTCTCGATACATTTTATGGTCGTACACGTGCAATTCAATTCGTTTTAACCCTCGCGCGTACATGGGGATTGTTGTTGTTGCAACCCCCAGTTTTTTACGACCACGGACATACAGCGCATATAAGCGCACCGTCACTTGGCATACATGATGATGCATCCTTTACCGACGTCATGGTGCAAAGCATTTGCAAATGTCGTCTGAGACCACTGACCTATGACATCTTAAGTGAAATCATGTCAGATAGTGTTTGCCAACATCGCGAATTATCGGCAAATAATCCCACTTGTTATCTCCAAATCCCAATGATGGGTGTGGTAGGATTGTTGGACAACTCACCTAGCCTGTCTATATGGGGCATTTATTTTTCCAAGGTCGTCTTAAGTCACTAAGCAAACTTAGCCTCAGATGACCTTTTTGGGGTTAGGAGTCGCTATGGAACTAATATGGGCACCAATGTTGGATCCGGCGTGTAATTTTGCCCCTGTATGCTGGAAAACAGTATTTTCAGGCAGGAACTGAATTTTCAGGCAGTGTTTTGTTATTTTGAATACAGGCAGTATTTCGCAAACTTTTAAACTCGGGCTAACACCTTGACCTCATCTGACAGCTTACCTTTGGGTCCAAATGTAACAAATCGCACATGATTAATATCCAACAATACTGAGAAAGACCATGGTGAACATTTGAAGCGCCTGTCCGCGACTGTTTTCACGCAGACAACGGTTGACCGTGCTACTTTTCGATTCTTTTCGGAACAAAGTGAGCTAAAAGTCACATGGGAGGTCACCCATTGACTCAAGGTATGCAAATCGAGTATCAATCACGAGGTCTCAAATATACCTTTTGTTGGCCTTGTTTACACTGCAGTAATAACAACCTCCGTACATGCCGTACCACATTTTTCTTCAATGTCCGATCTGTACGAAAGTCATAATGTGGGACGCCAGTGTTCGAGAGTGGATGTGAACTTCCCTTTGGCCAAACTTAGAATCCCTGGAGTTTAGGCGTTTCCAGGACACGACTGAAACCTCGTTGCCAAGTGAAGCTGGTTTTCTATGTGAAGCCTGCAGGTCACCGACTCCTCAATTGGAGCTGGGGAGAAGCCGCCCTGCCGAGTGAAGCCGGCATGCAGGGGCGCCGCCACGAATTTTTGGCTGGGGGGTCAGGTTCCACAGTTCAGCAACGACCTATGGGGTCCAATGTCCGGTGAGCGGGGGGGGTTGGAGAGAGCAAAGCTTGGTGTGTACAGCCAACCAGTCAAAAACAATAAACTGGGAACACTTCATGCTTTATCCATGAACAGCAACTCTGCATTGATAATCATAGCAACTTTTCTACCATTGCCCCGGATTCGGCGACAAGCGTAACATTCCCCAATTATGGTAACATTTTCAGCATTCAGAAGCGTAGACTTGACTCGTATATCATCGACTCATCAGCGACACCGATGCGGACGATATAAATTCAGCAACTGCCACGAGGAATTCATACCTACAAACATACAACAACTGTTCGTGAGGAATGAAAGCAAAATGCTACAACGTTCTTCGAAATAAAAATTGGCGCTCCCGTCCCAGGCAAAGCACAAAATCAGGTAATGTACCGCGACACGTCGGCAGTTCAATCAAGCAATCTGAAATTAGAGGGCTCATAAACAAACTGGAGCTCCCGCTGCCGCCGTGACACACGCGCGCCACTCGCCAGTCCTTTACGCGAGCCCGAACACCCGCTCTCGCCCAGGGTTCTGACGGATGAAGGCAGCCGCGACCTGGTCGACATCCACGCGAGTCAGGCGGTCGCGGTGGACGTGGCACACAGCTACCGCGTTGAGGCGCGCCTGCCCCATTGTGGCGCGCAGCCATGTCTTCAGCCGGCGGAGCGCACTGAAGCTGCGCTCAGCCGTGGCGGAGCTGGCCGGCAGGGTGAGGAGCAGGCGCGTCAGCTTCACTGCGTCCGGGAACATCTTGCGTGTGGGCTCATCCAGGTTCCGGATTATATCTGCCGCTTCTTCGAGGCTTTCCGGCCGCCTGTTTCTAAACAGGACGCGCAGCTGCGGCGCCAGGTCAGCAGCTGACAGCTCCGCTGACCAGGGAGAACTGCTCAGAAACTCTCTGAGGCCTGCGGCGCCACCGTCAGCCAGCAGCGCCTGCTCCGCCTTGGCGTGATGCTTGACGCCTTCCTGGTCCAGGCGGTCACTCAGCTGGATGCAGGCGGTGTCGATGGCCAGCAACAGCTCTCGCCGTAGGTACTGCTGGATGTTAGCTGGCTCGTCTGGTTCACCGCCGTCGCCGTCGGCGTTGCTGGCTGAAGCGCGCTTCTCCCGCGGCAGCACGATGGGCACGTCGCAGCCTGATCCCTTCACCTGCTGCAGGCACTCCTGGATGGCTTCGTCCGCCCCGTCGCGCTGAGCCTGCAGCTGCTGCTTGGCGGACTCGGCTCCACGCAGAAGCTGGGAGACAGTGCAGCGGGAGCCCTGGACGCTGCGGTTAAGTCGGTCCAAAGGCGACAGCACTGCACGCGCCAGGTGGAGCGCCAGCAGGGTTGACTCCTTGCGCAGCTGGACGTGAAGGCCCGCCGCTCTCGCCGCCACGTGGCTGCGACCAGCGCCCAGCTCCGCCACCGTGGCCAGTACCTCGCTGTACTGCTTGATGGCAGCATCCACTGCCTGTAGCCGCACTGTCCACCTCGTGGGGCAGAGCGGCCGCAGCTTCCTTGGCACCTCCTCCCCTTGCCCACGCACAGCTGCCGGAACTTCTCCCGGAAGGTGAGGGACTGGCCGAAGAGGCGCCCCAGCTCGTTCAGTGTGTAGAGGGCGTTGCGGATCAGCTGGGAGGCGTCGGCGCTCTCCTTCGCCACTAGGTTGATGCAGTGGGCGCCGCAGTGGACAAAGAGCGCTGCTGGCTGTTTGCCGCGCAGGATGGCTTGGGCGCCGCGGAAACCTCCCGCCATGTTTGCGGCCCCATCGAAAGTGAGGCCGCGAAGGCCAGCCAGGGGGAGGTTCATGCGCTGAAGCGAGTCCTCGATGATGCGCGCCAGAGCAGCACCCGTCGTCGACGGCGTCTCGTGAAACCCCACGAACTCCTCGTGGACTTGGAGGGCCTTGTCTGAATACCGGATGCACACCGACTGCTGCTCGTGGCCGCTGAGGTCTTGGGTGCCGTCGACGATCACGGAGTAGCAGAGGTCGCCGGCCGCACTGTCTTGGATCTCCGTGATGATCTCTCGCAGCACCTGATGACTGGCGAGCAGCAGCAGCTCATTCTGACAGTCTGAATGCGTGAATCGCTCCCTTCTTTGCAGCCACTGCTGTAGCTCGGGGCAGTCGGCGGCTCGCAGCTGCAGCAGCTCGATGAAGTTGCCCTGGTCCTGTTCATGCCCTCTGAGGGCCAGACCCTGTCTGCCCAGGTACACGAGGCTGGTGATTATCTTCACGAGGCAGGCCCTGTTGGTCTGCTGCTGGCGCTGATTGGCCGTCTGAATGACGTCTGCGATCGGGCGGCTCGCAGTTGGGAGGTTGTCCCCGTGATCTGTGGAGATGGCGTGCTGCTTAAACTTGTCCAGCGCCTTCTTCCAGTTGTTGAAGCCGCCAGCCCAGAAGCCAGGTTTCTGAGCTGGGTTGGCGGTGCCGCACTCGTGCGCGCGGACGCAGTAGAAACAGAATACTTTTCCACGGACGGGGTCGAAGTGCAGCCATGGGTACTGCTGGTACCAGTGATCATGGAAGACCACAGTCCTGCCTTGAAGCACCTGCTTAGGGATCGTCTTAGCTGGCGGCTGATTTGGCGCGTCTCTAAATCCAGGAGGCGCCATGGCGACTGCTGCGGCGATGATGTTGAGTCACGACTGAGACCAGGATCTGGAAGAAAAGGAGGAGGAAGGGCATACAAATGGCCAGAAAATGGATGTGTGGAAAAATCACTCGCGTCGAACGCAAGTTTTGGACGACGAGATGGTGTTCCTTCATTGACCACTGGTTTTACAACTCTAGCTATAGCTCCAGCACAACTCCAGCACAACTCCAAAGAAAACCCCAAGAAACTTTGCGAGCGGAAAGCCAAGAAACTGGTTACGCTAAACCAGTTTCTCAGCTAGGAAACTGGTTTAGAGCAAATGGTTTCCTAGCTAGGAACCGGCATTGATTTGCCCCCAAAATTTGGCTCTGAACAGGGGCCTAAAATACTGTTCGGAAGTGAGATGAGTTCAAGTTTCAGAGCACTTCCAAGCACAAACAATCCCATTTTACCTTTCGACCTTACATACATTTGATTTGACGGCAAGTAGGTCCAGTTGCTCATACAAGGGACGATCGTTTCTGTGTTTCTATTCTACTGGGTACGCAAGTACCCAGTGCAGTTCAGGTACCCTCCCCTCAGGGGGAGGGTACCTGAGGGGCCAATATCTCACTTAAAAAAGGAAAAAATGAACATTTTCATATCGAGACAACAACAGCACCACAGAATGGGCGACAGGTGTGTTATGAACTCACCAGTGCAGGCGCGCTTGGAGGGTGGAGGTGTAACAGGAGCTGAGGCTCCGGTGGAGGAGGATGACGTGGCAGCTGGACGAGGGACTAGTGAGGCTGACTGTGGCTCCTGGGAAGTGGTGAAACATATGTGAGTTGGAAAGTTGACAGAAAAGTTAACAGGGGTAGGTGAGGCAGATCACATGGGGGCATCTGAGTTCTCCCAACTTCCCTGCCTGAGTGCACCACTGGCAGTTGTGTGTGCATATATGCAGCCTTTATGGCGCATGCGACTGTTTAGACCCATTAATGGGCCATGGCCTTTGGTTTCTCAACCCTAGACATGATGACAGTGATAAAACTGATCTGGTACCTACATACAGCAGTGCAGCCAGGAAATTTGTAAGGGGGGAGTGGGTGGGGCTAACACAAAAGGGACAGTGCTAGATGGGCCCATCTCCCAGGGGAGGCCCAGGCCTCTATGTCTCCCCCATCAATGACTCAGCAACCAGGGGTGGGGGGGTGCATTCCCGACATTTTGGAGGGGCCCGACGGCTTCCCTTCCAAAACCCACCTTCTTAGAAAAAAGATCGGATGTCCATGGTGACAGCAAGTCTCAGGCAGTAGGTGGCTATTAGGAGACACCGGCACTGAATTGTTTATTTATTGGGCAAGTCCAAGGCCCTAAAAGGAGAGGTACAGTCACTTCGGCGTTTAAAAAGCGCTGTAAACAACACTAGTGCGCCAAGATACCTGTTTTACATATTTGCTACCATATGCTGGGAGAAGTGTTTTCCTTCATTCTGGTTCATTTATGAATGCGGAAAAATCCATTGACTGGGGCCCGACAGGTCTCGAAAGTGGGCCCGGCAGGTCTCAAAACTGGGGGGGTCAACCCCCCAGCTCTGCCGGCTGGGGGGTCGCGACCCCCCCCAACCCCCCTGCTCACGGCGCCCCTGCCGGCATGCTATGCGACACCAGATCGCCGATACCTCAGGTGGAGCTGGGGAGAAGCCGCCCTGCCGAGTGAAGCCGGCGTGCTATGCTGCACCAGATCACTGATACCTCAGGTGGAGCTGGGGAGAAGCCGCCCTGCCGAGTGAAGCCGGCGTGCTATGCTACACCGGATCACCGATACCTCAGGTGGAGCTGGGGAGAAGCCGCCCTGCCGAGTGAAGCCGGCGTGCTATGCTACACCGGATCACCGATACCTCAGGTGGAGCTGGGGAGAAGCCGCCCTGCCGAGTGAAGTCGGCGTGCTATGCTACACCGGATCACCGATACCTCATGTGGAGCTGGGGAGAAGCCGCCCTGCCGAGTGAAGCCGGCGTGCTATGCTACACCGGATCACCGATACCTCAGGTGGAGCTGGGGAGAAGCCGCCCTGCCGAGTGAAGCCGGCGTGCTATGCTGCACCGGATCGCCGATACCTCAGGGGGAATTGAGAAGCAGCTCGGCAAGCGTATCTGCTTACTGTTGCTGAATTCGCGCTGAACCAGCCCAGCCAGTTAGGTGTTGGAAGAACGGAGCGACGCATGCATTGCCCTGTGGCGATGAGTCTATGCGGTATTGGCGACCGAATGTCCCATGCGGTATTGGCGACCGAATGTCCCATGCGGTATTGGCGACCGCCAGTCCCATGTGGTATTGGCGACCGCCAGTCCCATGCGGTATTGCCGACCGCCAGTCCCATGCGGTATTGGCGACAGCCAGTCCCATGTGGTATTGGCGACCGAATGTCCCATGCGGTATTGGCGACCGAATGTCCCATGCGGTATTGGCGACCGAATGCTTCGGCAGTGTTCGGCAGTGTTGCACAAGTGTGCAGACCGCCGTAGAGCAGACGTAGCGACGGCCAACACAAATTTGGCGCGCCATTCCACATCAATGTTTTACAGCCAACTTCACACAATATTGTGCCCGCCCAAAGTCGAGTAGCGAATCCAGAGTGCCCTCCACCGATTAGCGTATATAATTGTTCTTGAGAGGTCAAGAACTTGTAATAATGTTGCTGAACTGAAGAACTGCAATACTGCTCAGGGTCAATTCGCTTACACGAACTTCATTTACTTGTCACACGATATTTTTCCAGGTTGCCATCCAGTGGTTTCGCCAGGTCTTCGAGGTTGGGAGTGGTCAGGGGGAATGAAGCTTTCCCCCGTTTTCTCCCAATTTTTGTTCGGAAAACTGAAAAGTCATCGACTTAAGCCACCATGTTTTGAGGTCGGGGAAACTGCCCTCGGCGTCTCTATCCTCCCATGACGATGCCTATGTCTCCAGCATGGGCACTGCTTGTTTATGGGGACTATGTGAGGTCGATTAAGCCCGATGACGTGGTCAAGGGCCTTCATTGCCATGAACGCAGCATGCCAATCCGTCTTTTGGAAGGTGTAGATACTGGCAGGAGCAGATCCTTTCCAAGTTGGTTGTGTCCTCGACATGAACATCATGTTACTTTTAACCTGCATTGGCACGTAATACAGTAGATGCAGATGATGACACAGGAAATGATACAGTAGATGACACACCAGATGTATATGGCGTGGGCACCAGAATGGCCGTGGCATACCGTTCTGCGTGAACATACGTCAGTGATAATGGTAACACCTGTCACCATGGATTAGATAGTATGAATGTGCTACGTGATGTGTGCTACACATGGCGACATATGTTATATCCACTTGTGATAAATGTGCCAGTAGTTTGGCGTCAGTCGCGCCGGACGTTCGAGAATCCCTGTCGTAACTAATCGCCAACTTCCAGCGTATAGGAACAATGGCCCAATGGGAAATGGAAGCAATTGATGTTATCAGCTTTCATATGCGATTTGTTCGAACCTTGTGTTTTCCTAGATTCCTTGAAGAAAAAAATGATCACGCATAAAGTAAGCTAAACGATACATGGGAAGCATGAGTGTATGAACCAGAAAGTTATTGACATGAGAAATTGTCTGAAGAGACTATTCCTTCCAGCTAACACCCATTGCCACATGCCAGAACTGAAAGCTATTGATTTGAAGGCTTTGATACCTGCCCTTTCGGTTCCTACACTCATGATGGGAAGCGTCAGTTTATTGTCACTGGTCCAGCCTCAATTCTCCAACTATCCTGGTCCGAGTAGTAAAATATTGGTTTTAAAAAAGTGTTAGCCATCTGAGAACAACACCAATCGTTGGTGATACTGGTGCTGCAACATTTCGACTACTCTTGAAATATCAAATCGGCGTTACTTGGCAGAAGTGCGAGCAAGTTTTTTGCTTGAAAGCTGTCTGTGCTGCCTTTGGGCAGCGACCGCCGGTCCTTGACCTTATCTAGAAGAACCGCGGACCTTACTCGGACACCATTCATTCTCGGCGGGCGGTTGCGCAATAGTCATGCGCTCCAGCTAACAAAGGGTGTATATTCGTGTTCCCAAAATGGCGGTGGGAGGAAGGCTGCAGGGGGAATGTCTGAAAAGACATGACCTCCACGACTTTGCATCACTGAAAAGTGTACACTGACGCCCTTGGGCGGCTGAAGGTATTTTTAATAAGCACGGGCGGCACCAGGGGGGGGACGTGTCCCGCCGAACGCCGTGAAGCTTGACATTACGCCTATGGGAGTAGCATGAAAAAATGGACGCACGACGATTATGTTCCTCCCTGCCCAAAGTCCGTGGCGCCACCGATGCCGATGCGCCGCCGATGGCATGTATCGTAGCTGCCACACCAAGTTCCCGACATTGTACATTATTTACACCCTTGCAGAGGTGTAAGCTCCCATTCAATCCCGGAATGCATGGCCCCGCAGCTTCAAGGCGTGGTAGTATTGCTTTACGGCGTTACAACATCCTGACGTTTTCCTGGAAAGCTGCCCTTGCATACGTGGCAACCATATACCTTCCCCGCAAGCTGCATTATAGGTGGTAATTTGCAATACAAACTTTGCTGC